>PVJO010011851.1:0-57994 GCA_004026905.1 Hystrix cristata | reverse complement strand
AGGTGGTGAAGGGTGACCGGCTCCCAGCTCTCCCGTCACCTGGGCCTAGTGCCTGCACAGCTGGGTCACCCATCGTCCAACAGTAAATCCTCTTCCAACCGGCTCCCCACCGGTGCGGCACAGTTACAGAGGCCTCTGAGCAGCAGTTCCAGAAATATTAATTATAGCTGAACAAGGCTGCTGAGCAGCTCGATTACAGACTCCCTGGGCGAGGGATCTGTGGCCCAGCTGTGAAAGCCATTTCCAGGCAACTATCAATTGTAAGGAAATGGCCATCCAGCTGAATTGTGGTGGATCCAAAAATGCTAATTAAGCGGGGACACCTCTGTAAAGCAGCAGCCTGTGGCCTCCCCAGGAACCAGCAGCGGAAAGCTCCACGTGCTGCAAATATGCTTTTGTTGTGGTGGTTTTTGTTTGCATCCCATATCCTGCATTCAGGATGAATAAAGCACTCTGATTCTTGCCTGCCTGCCTTCTTCCTTCCCTTTCGTCTTTGTCCATCTCTCTGCTTCCCTCCTCCCTCCCCCCTCCCTCTCTTCTTTCTTCTTTTCTTTCATGATGCCTCAAGCCATCTGTGAAAGATGGCGCCCTGACAGTACCCTCAGAACATTTACATGTTTTGGGGATTTCCCAGGAAAACTCCCAGCTACGATGGGGCTTCTGTCAAAATCCATAAACTGCAGTGCTCTCCAGATCTGGGTTCAAATTCATTTTCCGAGTATGGACACTCTTGAAGCTGGCACCATCTTCAGACTTATACTCCAGCACACTAGTTTAAGTAGGGAGAATTGATGGCAACGTTTCCCTAAATAACCTCTGAGCTCTCTGAGGGACTGAATTTAATTCCGTTTCAGCTTCCTGGGGGTGGGTGTGTGGAGCACTGGCGCTCTGAAACATCTCTTAGTCCTGAGCGTCCCAGCTCTGCTCCCTTCTCAGGCTCGGCTCAGAGACCGGCTTCCCTGTTCCTCACTGGGGTGCTCTGCATGGAGTTTGCGGTGGCCCTATGTGCTTTCCCCACACAAGCAACTCCTCCATTCTGGTAGGCCTAGTGGTTCATGGCACAGGCTCTGACCACCGTCTGGCTGAGTCCTAATCCCGCTTTGCCACTTAACTGCTGTGTGACCTGGGATGAAGTAGTTAAGCTCTCAATGCCTCAGTTTGCTTACCTGTAAAAAGGGGATACAATAATAGTTCCTACTTCCTAGAATTACATTAAAGAATCTTGGCAACGTATTTGGCATGTAGCTATTGCTCTATAGAAGTTCATTGTCAGTCACAAGTACCCACTTTTATCCAACTCCTGTCATTTCTGTGTCTCCTGAATAAGAATATATGATTTGCTCAACCTAGCTGTGGGGTTGGCTTCTGCTGGGAACGCTGGACACAGGTGCCACGAGAGCAGAAGGGACACTTCATAAAGTCTTTTATTCTTTTCCTTATTCTCTACCTGTTTGACTTCATTACACCTTGACTAACTTTCTCGATTTTTTTAACTCATATATTCACTCAGTATATTCTGAAGAAGGGCAGGCAGACAAAGGAAACCAAACAGGACAGGAAACCTGGACTGTATTTAACTGTGAGTTACCAGTGCAGCTGCCATTCTTCTTAAAATGTTCTATTTTGAAAAAAAAAAAAAAAGTTCTATTTTGAGCTGGGCCTGGCGGTGCATGCCTGTAATCCCAGCATTCAGACAGGCTCAGGGAGGAGGGTAGCGAATTGCAGCCCAGCCTGGGCCACTTAGTGATCTACATCACTACGAGCCTGGGACACTTAGTGATCTCCCTACGGAGACCCTGTTCAAAATAAAGTACAAAAAAGGGCAGAGGATATAGCTCAGTGCAAAAGCCCAGGAGAGAGAGAGATAGATATTTGTGGGTGCAATACATCTACTCTCTGAGCAAAACAGGTTTCTCTTTTTAACATTTTGTTTAGAATTGGCTATAATTGTACATAAGTAATTTTTCTTGCCTGTACCACCCTGGTGCTTCCATTAAGATGACTAAAGCTGCTCATAGTCTAAAATGAAAGGGGCGTGCCTAAAGTGGGTAACTCCAGTTATGGACCCGAAGCTATGACAGGGCTTCGTGTCTCAGTAATATTCTGAATGTTCACTCCAATTTGCCTTCTTTACTCTCCCTGCCCATGCCATGGGTCCTTATCATCTTTTTTCTGTGGTTCTTAGAAATCAGTTGGATGAAAGAGAGGAGAAATCTCTCTTTCGGTGTTTTCTGTGGCCAGAGCTGCAGTGCTGGGGGGTGTAGGAAGGATGTGCAGTGAAGTATGAATCCCCAGCTTACAGCACTTGAGCTACCCTTTCTCATGTGTGTGCAAGTCTACTTCCCTGCCTCCAGAGAATCAGTGAATAGCGTGCACCTTTAACATTTTTATGACATCTGGTGGGAAATAAAATATGGTAATTCATAGTTTCAAGTTGCATTTCCAATGTGTTTTCCAATGTACTTTTTGCTAATATCCTGTGTTAATATTCTCTGAAGTTATCCAAAGCATTTATCAAAGCAGGAGGAGACATTATGATATGCAGATGATAGCATGGAGGAATATGGTCTTTGGAATACTGTGGGAGGAAAAAGGAGAAACCAAAGGAAAACTGTTAAAATTGTTAAGTAATGTATAAAAAAAAAGTATTTTTGTTGGAAAATTCAGACCAACTGGATATGAATGTAGGATTAGATTCACCTAAATAAATAAAAGACAGTTTGTCTCCTAAGAAGGCACGGTTAGATGGGTAGCCTGGTGTGAGTGCAGCTGCTCAATTATATAGCTGTAATTATTTTAACCATCTTCTTATGCCTACCGACTCATGCACACAAGATGGTTGCTGTAACTCTGGTCTTCACATCTTTGTTCCATAAAAGGGGAAGGCATCTACAGGTAGAAAGGAAATACTTAGGGATCAGAAAGTGGTATCATATGACTAGACCACATAGGAGGGTTGCTAGAGAGAATGAGTCCTGAGTCCATGTATGATGCACAGAAAAAAAAAAAATACCTTCAAGACAAGATTTATAGCATTGGCACTGTGTACAATTGTTAAGGAGATGGAAGAGGATAATTGGTTGAGCAGGGTCTTGTGCTGTGAGACTGATGAAATTCCAGATCTGCCACATGTAAGGCAGCTGAAAATCGGGATCTAAGATTGTGGGAGAAGTTGGAATATAAAGAATACTCAATCCTGGGAGGCAGCAGGGTTGAGACTTACTTGTGGCCTAGGATGGCAGGGCAGTTTAGGAGAAAGGGCAGAAGGTCAGAGACAAAATGTGAGGAAAGCGTGGGAAACACTTTTTTTTTAAATTAAAAGAAGACAATTTATTTAGAGGACAATTTACTTAAAAGTGGTGGAAAAGGGGGAAAAGGAGATGACAGATAGCTACTCGACGAGTAGGGAGCAGTCGAAAGAGAAATACTCTGGGAAACACTTTTATACCTTTTACATTTCTTGAATTAAATACTCAAAATTTGATACCAGATTTGAAACTCCATGATTACATTTTACAGTAATGTATGCTTGGTAAAGCTTATTAATTCACAATAGACTCCAGGCACTTTTTCAGTGAGAGTAAAACTTTCAGAGCTCACAAAGCACCTCTTAGATCAGTAGAAGATTCCACTCCCTGGAACTTTTTTCTCTCTCTGCCTCTTCCCTGGTAGCTGTTCTGATGATGCATTTAAATAAAAGGATGGTAAGAAAGAATCCCCTGATCCGCGCGCTGCCCAGAGGGATAAGGATATGCAGCAGGCAGGGTGGTATGTAAAGTACCTGTTCCTGTGTGGCCTCTCCTGTGAAGGTGTATGCCGCTGCCCTCTGCGGAGCCTTTGTACTGGGCTTCAAAGTCCTAATGCTGGAGTTCAAAGGCCTGGGGGAGTGGTGGCATATTCCTCCTTTTGACTGAAACTCCAGTGTGAAAGTGCTTTGATAGTCGAGTTGGTGTTTAAAAATGCGGGTTCTGGTAAGGCAGCCTCTTCTGAATGTGTTTTCCATTTTATCATCTCACATTCAGAATAAAAATGGGACACTCTGTTTACAGGAATATTACAAGGGGGAATTTGCTGCAGAAGAAATGTTGAAATCGTCAGCTATGATGAGACTGTAATAATATAAATACCTAACCGGTTGTGAGCAACTACTTTTTGCTAAGCGCTTTCTATGAGTTACCTCCCACACCGTCCATAAATATTGGATGGTGCAGTTATTTTTATTGTACTCATCCAGTACCTGAGGACAGAGATGTTTTGATAAGTCAAGTGTTGCACAGCATGCTAACCACAGTAGTAAATATCAGTCCACTCTGAGTTGATAAGAAGGGCTTGATAAGAAGTGAGACATAAAACTTCCAAGGATACTAACAAAAGAAGAGCAACGTCACAGACGGGAAGGGTAAACTCTTAACTTGAAACCAGACACCATGACCCGTGGTCTGGGTAGCAAAGTCTGGATTGAATGTCTGTATATAATGTGGGCGATGGACACTTCCATGCCTGTGTAAGAAGCCATTACAGAGAAGATTTTGAGTTGAGAAAAGGAAGTAGAAAAAAATCACTGTAAATTCAGAAAAAAAATTTATATAATTTCCGACAGTTCTAATTTTGTTACACAGCTCCAGTGGGACCAAGTAATAACAATTTTAAACAATATAGTTCTATGTGTATAACACAATTCAAAAAACTGTTGCATAAAGCTTGTGGAACTTCCTTGGCCAATCTACAGTAATTATATTTTAAGGAGTATTTGTAAACTCTCTGTTAATTACCTAAACAAAGACAACCAAAAGATACATGGGCCATATTATGAGAGAAAAGCAGGTGTGCCATTGAAATAAGGGAAGTATTTGGAAAATGTCTTAACATCCTTAGAGGAATTCTCTACACAGAGATGCTGCCTCAACTCAGGGCAATATTTTAGCTGCAGTGTTTTTATACAATTTTCCCAAACAAATTCAGTTTCTAGGAGAGATGTATAATGTTTTGCATCCCCTAGGGCAAGCTGAAAGGGACTAGGGTCTATAGTGGAAAGTGGTACATAAAAATAAGGAAGGAAGAAAAATAAAGGAAGCCATTTTTTTCAATGTTTCACTGAAAAACACAACAAAAACAAAAAGAAGACTAATTCATGGAATAACTATGAACAACAGGCTGAGTTTGCAGCTATATATGCCGGAGATCTAAATTTACATTTTGCATTAATTAGAAAAAACTCCTCAGAATTACAAAATATAGTCAACTAAGTTTCCCTGCACTCCTACATTTCTAGTTTCTTCTATTAGTCAGCCACCTTTTACTGAGACTATTATACACAAGCCTGTGAAAGGTACTGGAGATTGAATAATGGAGAGAAGAAAAGTATAAGGAAGTAGATAAAAGGGACCACAGTGAAACCAAAAGCAAAGATTCATTAATTAATTCTACTTGGGAAAATGAAGGTATAGGGATATTTAAGGAACATTCATAAATATCAAAGAAAAGCAACCTTTTTTTTTTTTTTTAAACAAGTCCAGTTTCTCTGGGTCATGTATATTTCTAGAGACTACTCCATGGCCCTGTTCTAAAACATGCTGAATGGAGTTCTTTTTTATTTGCTTTCACTAAGCTCTGTTAGTCATCTTTCCATTGCCATGACAAGCCTACTTGACACACACTGCTTGAAAGAGGAAAAGATTATTTGGCCTCATGGTGCAGAGGCTTCAGGCCACGGTTTCTGACTCCATTGCTTTCAAGCCTTTGATGTGGCAGAAAGATCACGGCAGAACGACAGGACGGAGAAAAGCTGCTAACGTTAGGGCAGCCCGGAAGCAGAGAACCAGAGTAGAGATATACCCTTCAAAGCCACGCCTCCAGTAACCTACTTCCTCCAATCAGGACCCACCACCTAATAAACCTTAATAAGTCCATTGAAATCAGCATCCTCAGGATCCCACCATACCTCTGGGCCTCACCTCTGAATATTGCCGCACTGGGCATCAAATTCTCAGTGCACTAATCTTTGAGGGACACATCACATCTGAAACATAATAACTATATTCATTCGACAACAAGTATGTGTAGAACACATATTTATGTCCTGAGTGGAATGCTGAGGAAAGGCGGCGCCCTGGCAATAAAACTGAACTTTGTTTCTCATGAACGTGGTTCATGTTTTTAATCATTTTCTCATCAGTGTGAGTGTGTAAACTCGATGTACCTGCCCCTCTCATAGCACTTATAATGCCTCCCGAGACTTTGTGTCCTTTCTTTAGAACACACTGGGGGAAGTACACACTCAATACATTGCTTATAATTAGACTTAGGTAAAGAAGCTTCTATAAAAATTTGTCACCATCTTGAATAGATCAGCATCTTACTATCCATCCCCCCACCCTCACAAAAAAATAAAAATAAAAAGGAAAACATCCTCATGACATCTTGGTTGCATCTGTGGTTGAAGTGGAAATTCCTGTCTCACACCAGGTATGTTCTTTGTGCCAGCAATACTTTCATTGTTAGATATTTGCTCCCTAACTAATAAGACAAGAGAATGAAGGGGAAAATATACATGCAAATTCTACTTGTAAAAACTGTTTGCTGCAGCTATAAGTAAATGATTTTTGAGCTTGATTTTTCTCATTTGTAAAATAAGGGATTTGAATTAAATGATTATAAAATTTGAAGTCATGGATGTCTTTAGGAATCCATTAAAAGTTATAGAACCACTCACCAGAAAAATGAACAACGCACACATACACACGCATACACACCCACACTCACACACACATGATTTTGCACACTATTATAGATAATTCATGGAGTCCCTGAATCCATTCATAGGTAGTGTGCTTAGAGAATATTTAAAGGTTGACATTGTCTGGGATATTCACCATTTTTTTCCTTAAAATGATTTTCATACTTTTTTCTGGATTTCAAATTTATTCTCAAATGATGAAAAATTGATCTCTAGGTGACAGTAAAAATGATTTAGTGTATTTAAAAATAACTACCAAGAGAGGACACTTAAAATATTGTGACCAATGGTAAAAATCATTTATGTAAATTTTATAAGCTATCTAAAAAATAACACTGACTGAGCATGTTCATACATTTTAATTAAGGAATCACATTTTCATACAGTCACACAAAATTTTAAAAAACACACACTAAGTAAACTTTAAGGAGAAATACAGAGATATGTGCTTTGGGGAATGTCTTAATCACTTTCCAATTGCTTGGATGAAATACCTAACATTGGTAACTTAGAAGAGAAGGGGTTTATCTGAGCTTGTGTTATATCAGTCCACAGTCCACTGGGTCCAAGGTAGAAATAACATGGTGGAAGGAAGATCTGACTCCAGAAGCCAACTGCTCACATATTGGGGGCCCAGAAGCAGAGAGCAGAGGGCGGAGCTGGGAGGTTGGGGATATGTTCTTCCAGTCACACTCCCAGTGATGCACTTCTGAACAGGCCTTTCCACCCAATACCACAGTCAGCCACTAAACTGACCTGTGGATGACTCCCCCGACGAGGGTAGCACCTCCACAATCCAGCCACTCTCAAAGCCTCACCTCTGAGTACATGAGTTTTTAGGGGACCACAACAGAGTGAGAAAGCGTTTTCCCCAGCAGGAGGAGAAAGCCTGAACACAGATGAATTTTCAACAGTATATTTAATGAAATACTAAACCCTTGAGAAAGATGGGGAAAGTTTTTATGGTACAATAAATTTAGAAGTATTGCAGAGATACTATATACTTGTAGACTACACTTCAGATAAGTATATTAAAGGCTGGGAAGTCACGAAAGGGGAGAAACAATAACATTCAACTTCCGTTTTCCAAATACATTTGACAATGGTGTAAATATTTAGCCATACTGAACACAGTTTGGGATACACACATTATGAGATATCTTAGAGCAGTGATGGTGAAACTTAGACCTTTCAAAGCTAAAAAATAGCCTGCTGGGGCACTCTGGCCATAGTTTTGCCTCCCGTGTCCTGGAGATGAAAAAAGCTAAGAATTAAGTTCTAAAAAATAAAAGAAATGATGTATTGAGAAAGTAGCTATTTGGGGAAAACTTAAAAAAAAAAAAAAGCATGTGATTTGTGTGGGAAAAATGGATATTTCCCTGCTAGAATAAAAGAGTCAAGAAGGGGATGAAATAATCTAAAAAAAATTATATTTTACTAGGGTATAACCAAAAGTCACCTGAGGACTTAGATATAAAATATATTGCTTGAAAAATGACTGAACAGGTGTGTAGTTCTAAAGATTGTCCACTGTCGAGGACCCTGGAGTGGGAAGACTTTCTCAATCTTTAAGAACTTCTTAAAAGACCAAGAAGAGGCACAAAGTCCCACCCACTCTGAGCCAGTAGTAACGATGACACCATCCGAGATATGGGGCATGTCATTCTTGGGGAATCCCCATCCTTCAGTTGGGGAGCAGGCTATGCCAAAGACTGTCCCAGGCTGCATTGAGGTCAGCTTGCTGTGGAGTTCGGGCAGTAAGAGAATCTGCGCTGCCTCAGTAGCAGAGTTTGCTGACCACTTTCAGCTTTGTGGTCCTGAAGACAGAGAGTGACTCCCAAAGGGATATTTGTAACTTGATATAGTAATCATCTGATGGCTAGGTAACCTTAATTGAGATCGCAGCATGTGTAAGACATTGTTCTGTATGTAAATTATCTCACTTTTTATTGCTTTGGGGGGCAACTTCAGTTATCTCCATTTTATTTTTATTATTATTATAGTAATTATTATTATCCCAATACTAGGGATTGAACTAGGGCCATTGCACCAAACTATACCTTTAGCTCTTTATTATTATTACTATTTTTTAACTGAGATAGGGTCTCACTAAGTTGTTAAGTTGCTCAGGCTGGGCTCAAACTTGTGACCTTCTTGGTTCAGTCTCCTAAAATGCTGGGACACGGGCATGTGTCACTATGCCCGAAAATTGTCTCCACCTGGTAGAAGAAGTACCTGAGAGCTCTAAGGTAGGAGAGAATACCTCAGAGCACACAGTGTGTTTGTGGCAAGAACTATGAATTGAACCATATTTTCTGACTCTGGCTTTGGAGTAAATTTGGCAGTATAAGAACCTTCATTGTGATTTTTTTCCCCTCAGGCATTTGTAGACCTTCCAATTCTTTAAAAGAAGGAAAACCTTGGGTCACACCACTTCACACCAAACCAACTCATGGGCAAAGCAGCTGCTCATAGGAATGGGCCAAAGATACATTGATCCAATTTGGAGAAGCAATAACCAGTAAAGCAAGGAGTAGCAGGGAGTGTCTCAGGAATAAAGCGGGAATGCTTATAATATTGAACCTCAGGTATTTCAGAGGAAATGAAGAAGACTCATTCTGTACTTGGAAAGGAACATTCAAGTGAAGCTTCTTTGTACTGGTCACTGTTACGGAGTCTGGAAGGCACCAGGCTGGAGATGAAGTTTTTCCTAATCTCATAAATTATAGATAAACACTAACAGATTTTTTGTTTAAAGCAGACATTGAGTGTGCTGAAGTTTGAATTGGTGTCAAAGATTTCAGTCTTCTTCTCTCTGACAGAAGGACAGACCATTAATAATAGTAGAAATAGACGATAGGGTGTGAATGACAATTAGACCCAAACACGCAATTTATCAAACCTGTTAGGAATGAGATATGGAAGGAAGGGACTCTCTGTCACAAACTTGAGTTGGATTTTCTACGAGGCCACAGATAAAAATTCACTACACAATCCTAAGGGCACTATATATAACCTGCCCACTGTACGAGGTGACCCTGCTACTATTGAAGTCATGACACCTTTCTGGGGTGGAATGGGATAAAGGAAAGACGAGCCATTTCCCTCCTTTTCTTGTGGCTCCCATATAGCCACAAAGAAGGCCTAGATAGCAGTTATCCAGCAATTTCCAGAATTCTGTAATATTTTATTCCAATAGCCTGCTTTATGGAGAATGTGGTCCTGCTTTTAACTGCTTACTATTCTATCATATCAATGATTATATTGTATAATAAGTTGAATAAAAAAATTCAGCTTCTTAGCTTGGTATCTGGTTAAATTATATTTTGTGAATATCACCATCAGAAACCAGAAAGCTATGAAAAAGATCTAATCTCAGAGAACTCTGGAATTAATTTGGTTTGGATAAAAAGTATAAATTCAGGAAAAAAATAATCAGAAAATGATAGAATTCCTGTCTTGATTGACAAAGACAGTTTTTCTGTAGCATAGACTTTATCTGAGAAACTGTTGCTTACAGCAAAACTAGAACTCTTTGAGAAGCATTTAAAAGACAACTCGATTTGGGTCCCCTTCTGTCTCTTTTCCCAGATTGATACATGTGACCTCCTACATTTAAAATGAAAAGTCCTCAGACAATCCTAGTCACATTGTCAGTCAGATAGTCATCTGCTGAAAGGGGCCCCTTCACCTTTAAGGATGCATGTACAATAGTGATATGTAAGCAGCTCAAAGACTCAATACCCCTTTTTTCTGCAAAGCAAGCCTGGGTTAGGAAAAAATCAATATGTTGGAAGTAAAGGTCAGACGAGGAAAAGTGACATGAAACAGAACTAAGGGAACAATATCCTTCATGAAGACTGTTTGAAGTTTCCTTTACCCTTGTGGTGGCTTCAGTGCAAATATATTTTATCCTAGAATAGAAGGCTGTATTCTTGAGAAAAAGTCATATTTTAAATATTTATCTATTCGACAGCGTCCTTATTGCATATTATCTTTGTCCTATTGACTAATACTCCAAAAGAATAGCGGATACTTTAAAGTGCATGTTGCATGTGAATTGGAATTGCCAGATTTTTTTTTTTTCAAGAAATAGGATTCGACCACACATACACATTTGCCTACCTTTTTGAACAGTTCTCAATTTACTTTTTCAAGTGGGCCAGATGTACTACTATAGCCCTTAAAAGGGTCAGGACCATCTCCTTATTTCCGCACTCTCTATACTTATTGCTTGGGTATAGCTTTAAAGTAGCCCATGAACCCTTTTCACTCTTGCAACACATTTACCCACAATTAACAATCAAGCCGTCTTCCCTTCATTCAGGCGTCCATTCTCCCGGGCCTCATTTTCCCTGCCTCTCTCTTGATCTACCATTGTGCAGAGAGCTGTTTGTGCCATCTGAATCTGCCCCCCTCACCAGCCGCACAAGGATTGGGGGGAAGAAAGCGCCCGGCATTCAGATGCTGAATAGCAAATTGCTCTTGAGTGTCCTTGCTTCCCCCGGCTCTCCCCCTTCCTCGGGAAGGACAAGGGGGGCGCTGAAAGCAACCATACATTTTGTTCAGTGCTCTTGAAAACAAGCGTTTCACACCTGAAGCCTTTCACAGCAGCCCAGAAGCACCCCTTCAAACCACTTAATTGCCAATTGCTTCAGAGCTCCTTGTAAAAGTCCATTATGTCAGCCAGCTCCATGGCGAAGACAAAGTATGCGAAATGAAAGAGTCCTCCTTCTTCCAGGGCCAATGCGGCATTAAATCTCCCTAGATCACTGGTTTTCTTGTTGTTAACAGGACAGGATTGGCTCCCGTTGGAGGTATGCACGGAAACCGTCTAGTATTATTTGAAAATGAAAGACGCAATTTTACCATGTTCTATGTAAAAATTACATACAAATAGATACCAGACCAAGAAAGGAATCTTCGTGCACTCATTCGGGCTGGGAGTTGGTGTGGGGGATGGAATGGGCTGAGGTACATCTATAACAATGCACCTATCCAAACTGGGTCACCTTCTGTTTTGTTTTGTTTTCCATTAAATTGAAGAAAAAAATTAAAATGTGTGCAAATTCTCAAAGTTAAGAGGCTCTACCCTTGAAGTCCATAGAAACTCACAATAAGATATTCCACAAAAAAAGAATGTTGACCCTGAATACAATGAGACTGGATGTTTATTCACGAGAGAACTGTTTCAAATTTGCAGCTGTAAAATTGATTTTAAATTGACTTAGCTGTTTTGGAAGGACCCCTCCTAAACACCTTCTGCCTCCAGTCTTTACTGCAATTAGAATTAACACAAAGGATTTGGTGAAGAATCACACCTGGTACCATCTGACTTATGAAGGATATGCTCTTACAGTGTATGTTTCTTCAGGGCACACTTCTCCTTAACTGCCCAGGAAAACAGGGCTAGCCAGGTGACAGAGACCTTTTAATAAGTCATGATCTTGTCAGGGAGCCACCCAAGTCTGATGATAGAGGCATAAAATTGATTTTACAGGATATATTAGCTCAAATGATTGTCTTTTTAGTTAAAATTCTAAACTGTTGGGCTCCACTGCTGTTCTGCCAGGACTTTGAAGGCCTTGACCTTCGTAACAGAGGTGAAAACACGAGCATGTTGTTTCATCCTTGGGGCCAAATACTTGATGCCAACAGCTCAAAGGAGAAGGCATTTATTTTTATTTATTTATATATATATTTTTTTTTACAAAGAACATGTGTTAGTACATTGTATACATAATGATCACATTTATCATAGTTATTTTGAATCTGTACATGATGTATCTTGGTCCCCAGCCCCTTCCCCACTCCTCCCTTCCATTCTCCCCTTTCCTTATTTACAGCAGGTTTATTTACATTTTTCCATTTGGAGGGATTTATTTTGGTTCGCTGTTTGCAGAAGGTTCAGTCCGTGGTTGGCTGGCTCCAAGGGAGGAAGGGCCTGGTGGAAAAGTCTGACACAGGAAACTGCTCATGTCATGGTAGTCAAGAAGCAGAGATAGAAGAGAAGAGTCACGGAGGGAGATACACCTTTCCAAGCCACGCACCAGAGCTCCATTTCTTCCAACTGGGCCACATCTCCTAAGAGCACATTCAGCTTTGGATTCATCCTTGGGTTCACTGAGTACAGCACTCAGTGGTTCACATTCTAACAGCCCGACCTCTGAACATAGGACGCTCCGGGGGTCATTCTAGATCTAAACCATAACAAACGTCTGCCAGCTTCCTGCTTCAAAAGCACTGTCATTTCCTCTGAAACATTTCAACTGAGGTTACTTGTTGAATTAAGCACTCTGCTTTCTTTCAATACCAAAACTGGCATATAAGAGAAGAGAGAAAATATGAGTATGTGTTTTCTAATGCTACTCGTAAAAGTTGGCTTTGGTTTTGGGCTGAAATATCCCATTGACTGCCGGGATACGAGGCTTATCTTCCTCATTTATGTAAATTCTCTCCCTGCTGAAGAAACCTTCACTAGACTCCTTTTTTCATTGGTCCCTGCCTCTTTGTCAAAGTCACCTTGTGACTTCCACCTGCTACTGGTTGTCAAAGCATTGCTCTTACCACTTCTGAAGCTAAATCACCAGGATCTCCTCCCTTCTTGTCACGATAAGCCTTTAATTATGCCACCTATGGCCTGTAGTGGACGGTAACTGTGGCATGTATCAGACTTGCACTGATGCAGAACATACAGCAATGAAAGAGGAATCACGGAGTGGAGAATGTATTCTTGGCAATCTGTCTGTCTTCAAGGATCTTTAAAGAGAGAGGTTATCCAGTTCCTCCTGCACCTCATTTTCCAAAAGAGTTCCCCCACTGTGGTATTTTATCAAGACCTATGTATGAGATCTCTTTTCCAGGAACCCTTTGACTGAGGGGAGATAAAAATAATTTTTCACCCAAGGGATTTATTTTCTTCTCTTTCTTTCTGCTCTTCCTGTTGGCTTTTTTCTCTAAGTCTGCTTGCTTACTCTATCTCTTCTCTTTTTTACTCTATTTATTTTCTTTCTAATATGTAGCAGGTTATTCTGGGGAAAAGTTTCAAACAGATTAATTCGCTCTATGAGCCATCCAACAGGGCAACTTACACTGCAGGGTTTCTAACACACTCGCATTAGAACTCGTGACAGTTTTAATGACTGTATGAGCTTATTACCCGCTGAAGTAGTGAATGAAAGGAAAACAACATCCTTCTTACTCTCTCCTGCCATTTAGGTCCATGAAATGGGAAAGCGTGAATAATGAATACCGAGTGGAAAGCTAGTGGACACTCTTTTGTAAAAAGTTCCATCCTAGCATAGAACACCTCAGGATAATCCCTCCCTATGTAGCCAGGGTCAAGCCACAGTTGCTAGTGGGGAAATTCCCATCTACCTTTCACCTATTTTATATGTAAAGTACTATGGAAATACAGCCAGACCTGTAAGTTTACATGTCATATACAGCTGCATTCACTGAGAATTGAGTAGCTGTAACACAGACCATATGGCCTGAAGATCTCTCTAAAAATTGCACTATTTGGCCTTCTAATGAAAAATATTTGTTAAGCTTTAGCATGGAGCAAGGGAATGGATAAGACTTTCTATCATACTTTTTTTTTTTTTTTTTTTTTTGGTGCCGAGGATTGAACTCAGGGCCTTGCTAGGCAAGCACTCTAACCACGGAACTAAATCCCCAGCCCTCTATCGTACTCTTTATATAGGAACATGTGAAGCATTTGTGGTTGTGTCACTGGATACAAAGTTAACACCCAAAAGTCAATAGCATTCCTATATACAAATAACAAACTCACTGAGAAAGAAACAACGGAAGATATGCTTTTCACAATTGCATCCAAAAAAATGAAATACTTAGGAATCTATCTAACAAAGCAAGTAAAAGATGTTTACATTGAAAACTACAGTACTCTAAAAAAGGAGATTGAAAGGGATATCAGAAAAGGGAAAGATAGAACATGTTCTTGGGTAGGAAGAACCAACATAGTGAAAATGGCCATACTTCCTGAATTACATTACATATTTAACACAATTCCAACCAAAATACCATTAACATACTTCACAGAAGTAGAAAAAACAATCATGAAATTTATCTGGAACCAGAAGAGACACGAATAGCAAAAACAATCCTGGGCAACAGGGGCAAGGCAGGGGGCATCACAGTCCCTGACCTGAAATTATACTATAAAGCTACTGTGATAAAAACAGCATGGTACTGGCACAAAGACAGACCTGAGGACCAATGGAACAGGCTAGAAGATGCAGAAACAATTTCAAACACATTCAAATACCTCATCTTCGACAAAGGAGCCAAACACCCTCACTGGAAGGAAGACAGCCTCTTTAACAAATGGTGCTGGAAAAATTGGATGGCCACATGCCAAAAACTTAAACTAGATACATGTCTGTCACCATGTACTAAACTAAAATCAAAGTGGGCCAAAGATCTAAACATTAAAACAGAAACATTGAATGTACTGGAGAATAGAATAGGAAGAACTCTCAAAGACGTAGGGGTAAGAAAAAATTTATGAACAGAACCCAGACTGCACGGGAAATAATACAAAGAATCAGTGCTTGGGACCTCATCCTACTAAAAGGCTTTTGCACAGCAAAATAAATCATTAATAGAGCAGGACAAAAAGCCACACTGGGAAAAAATCTTTGCCAGCTGCCCCTCAGACAAGGGTCTAACATCTAGAATATATAAAGAACTAAAAAAAAATCAACCCCACCAAATTTAAAGACCCAATCCAAAAATGGGCATCTGAAATGAATAAACACTTCTCAGATGAAGAAATAAAAATGGCAAATAAACATATGAAGAAATGTTCAGTATCACTGGTCATTCGAGAGATGCAAATCAAAACATCACTAAGATTCCATCTCACTCCAGAAAGAATAGCTATTATCAAGAAATCAACCAACAACAAGTGCTGGTGGGGCTGGGGGGAAAAAGGGGTACCCTTCTCCACTGTTGGTGGGCATGTAGACTAGTCCACCCACTATGGAAATCAGTATGGAGACTCCTCAAAAAACTAAATCTAGAGGTTCCATTTGACCCAGCTATTCTTCTGCTTGGTATCTTCCCAGAAGAACTGAAAACCTCATACCATAGAGACATATGCACAACTATGTTTATAACAACACAATTTGTAATCATTAAGTCTTGGAAACAACCCAAATGCCCAACAACTAAGGAATGGATAAAGAAGATGTGGTTTTTCTACACAATGGAGTACTACTCTGCCATAAAAAATGACTCTAGGATAAACTAGAGTCATTTGTGGGTAAATGGGTGGAACTTGAGAACATACTCTTAAGTGAAATACATCAGTCACTCATGAGTACACGTCAAATTGTTTCTCTGATATAAGAAACCATAAGTGTACATAAAGACAAAGAGGCATAATAGATATTAGGTAAAAGAAAGATAATATTCAAAAGACAGGAGAACTAGAAGGGGAAAAGAAGGGAGGGAAAAAGGAAAGAAAGGGAAAAGGGAAAAGAATGGAAAAATGTAAATAAACCTGCTGTAAATAAGGAAAGGGGGAATGGAGGGGAGGGGTGGGGAAGGAGTGGGGGACCAAGATACATCATGTATAGGTACAAAATAACCATGATAAATGGGATCATTATGTATACAATGTACCAATGCATGTTCTTGGTTAAAAAAAAAATAAACAAAAAAACTAAATCAGATAGACTTTTAGGGAGTCTGGTCTTTATATGCTAAGAGTAGGAAAACACCAACATGCACTATATAGTATGCATGTAGTAACCTTTGTTGTAATGAAACTTTTATTAAGAATTCTTTACACATCTGTCTTTCTCGGTAGGTTGTGATTTAAGAAGACAAGAACACCCTGGTATGGTGGCCACGTCTGTCCAACAGTTGCCACTAATTATGCATTTGTCAAATGGGTTTCCTCAGAGTGAAAGTTCTTTGTGACGAAAAAACCATTTCATAAACCTCCAAGTCTTCAAGCTCAACTCTTGGGAAATTGAGCTCAGGAAGCAGTGAGACAATGAGCTGGCAGTTCCTTTTGATGTGTGTTCATTTTATCACTCAATTTCTGAACATTAGAGAGGGATTCTGATTTCTTGCTGCACAACCACAAGCTTTTCAAAAATGCTTCCTTCCTCTTTTTGTCTTCCCTTTCTGCCACTTACTCCAACTTTCTGGCAGTTTTGAAAAGGAGTTAATTTTTCTTAAGGAATAGGTTTTGTATAATTGCTTTAGCAACCGGAATGTCTTTTATTATTTCAGAAACAATCCATTCCCCATGGTAAAACCCAGCTTTTTCTTAGTCAACATGTTCAATATAGAAGCTGCTTTTTCCACTCTTTCTTGGCACAAGTATGCCAACCTTCTTCGCCACTTACCTGGCAACATTTGTTGACAAAAATAGTGGCAGATTTAATCAAAGTCTTGCCAATACCTCTCTGGTGCCAGCTTTGTCATCTTGCATTATTTGGGGACCACTCTAGCTCTTTCCAAAGGGGGAGAATAAAAGAGTTTTCTTTCTTCTTGAAAGAACACCTCTTTATTAGCAGAAAGAAGGCGACTGAATTAACTCCCACTTGCTGAATGGGGTTCACACCTCTGGGAAATTTCAAACCGAGAGATTTACAATCTGCTTCTTTTTGCAGTCAAGGAAAATCGCTTAAATATGTCTAGATTACATGCTTTCATGTGCTGGTTTTGATGATTACTTTCAGTTGGAGCTACTGGGAAGAAGTAACTTTAGTATTTTTGAGTATTTGTTTGGAGTTTTGTTCTTTACATCTGTCATCTAATTTAATGTACATCTATGTGTGCTGCTTAATGTTTTGTTCATATTATGAAAGCTGTTTTTGCCCAAAGTTTGCAGGTGAGTCAGCTGAGGCACACAGATGCCAACCATGTTGACAGAGCAAGAAGAAGGGCAGTTTTCTTCCCAGCCCCTCAGGCTGCTGCTCTCCCATCACTAGATGCCCCAGGAATTTGTGGGCAATGGCAAATTGCGTGTGAGTGTGTAACTGCAATCTATTGTCTCCCCATAGATGATCCTTGCCCTGGGACAGGCAAATGTGGCAAGTCCACATATCACCAAATAAATAAGCCAGAGAATATCCCAAATGATCATAAAATTGATCTGTCTGAGACTAAAAGAGGAAAAATCTCTGGGGTGGGATGAGTGGCAAGATCAGACCTAGAATACAATCTATCAGGAGGGATTGATTATGTGCTCTGTTCACTTCTCATTTAGCAAAAGCTGCATTGATATTGAACTTCATGTGTGCTTATTGCTTGTGCTTTAAATATGGATGTTACACAAGGGTCCATTCTTCATTTTCTGATCATAACAATAACAACAATATTAGCATAACAATAATGGCTAGCATCCATTAACCATGTGCTGGTACCTTATATGGGTTACTTTCTCTCAAAATTCTGTAAGTGAATAACATTATTATATTTCCTCCTGGAGAGGAAAGCTGAGACTCAGGAAGGTGACTAATGACTAATGATTGCTTGTTATACAGCAAGTAAACATGAGAGTAAACCTACAACCTTGGCTATCAGATACTGAGTTGGTCTGGGGTCTTTATTACTATACTCTGTGGTTTATATTGGATCCCTATGTGAAGCCATCTACAGGCAGGACTTCCATTATCCGTAAAATATATTGATAATCCCCAACATGTTAAGACCTAGGAATGCTGTGCTGAAGACAAATGTATTCACTTCCTTGTAGAATTTGCCATTCATACGCAAATCAGAATTCATAGTCTTATCCTCAAACCTACTTCTCCTTTTTTTATTTTGTTTTATAATAAATGGAATTTTGTATCTAACGTTTGGGGTTTGAGGAACAGAAATGGCTCCAGTCTCACCTTTTCCACTCTTTCTGTCCTTCAGAGAGACACTGATCATATTTTAAGATTCCTCATTATTTCTTTCAGTCTTTCTCCCATTCTATATTACTGCCTACACCTCATTTCTTGATCACTCCCTGCCCGCACCTTCTGGAGGCCTCCCACCTCCAGAGGGAGGGTCCAGAAATCCACTGTGTATACTGGAACCAGAGTAATTGATTTAATGATATTCTGACTACATTCCTTGATACTAAACTTATTCCTTGGCTCTCTTTGGCCAAGATTTGAACCCAAAACACAAGCGCTTTTCTTGTTCTTTGTGGGTCTTTCACAGATCCCTTTAACTGGAGTAACCGCCTGCCTATCTCCTGTGCTGGACAGTAAACAAACAAACACAACAGCACGTATTCACAGTGCTAGGACTGCTGCCTGCCACCCAAATGATGCTCCATAAATGACTGTTGAATAAATGAGCTTGTTACCCATCAGAAATTCCAAAAAAATTAGCCATAACTCCATGTTTAAAGTCTACAATACACACAAAAAAAAGCATATTGAGCTAATTTTGGTGTTAGGGACCAAACAGAATATTTTTGTAACCTATTATTTTCCAAAATTATTTGGAAGTTGGCAATTAACCTGTTAATGCAAATATTCATATCATTGTTCATACTCCACTGAGCTCCTCTCAAACGTTAAGTGAAATCAGTTTCAAGGAATATGCCAGATTTATTAAGTGAATTATCCTTTTTATTGTTTAAATAAAAGCCAAGCATTTTTTGTTTGGTTTTAATTGTTGTTGTTGTTTGTTGACACAGTTCCCCATTCTCCCTGTTCTGCAGATCTAAAGGTGAGATTGCTTGTCCGGAGGCAGGATTTGGCAGTAGACAAGGGCAGAGAGTAACTTCGACCAACTCTGCTTAAGTGATTTAAACTAGACTACCGGCTGCCTCTTTGCGCAGAAATGCTCAAAAACTGTTCTTAATAGAGCTCACAAATCTAACAGTAAAAGAAATGGCTGATGAGAAACATCTGCCTGGGGGCCGAGACAAGATTCCATGTGAGGTTATCCTTTCCAAACTGTGGCCGCACATGCATTTCCCCCACTGATCTTCATCCTGGAGAAAACCCAGGAAATGTTCCCTCCCAGTTTCCTCATCAGCTTTTCATATATCTTCCTTCTCTTCTAAGCAGAACCAACTACACTGTCTTAGAAAGGATGGAGTTTATCAAAGATGATGCAGTTAACTCCACCCCATTGTTGCCCTAGCACTTGAAACACTGGGTGCTTTTAGGAGTGAATATAGACAATTCAAAAGGAGACCTGAATTCTACATGAGACTGATTAAACACCTACAAAGTCTATTTGTAGAATATGAATGTAACACATTTAATGATTTTTGAATTTTCTGTGTGGAAGTGGGATTTCTGAATTCAAGAAACTCAACTGACACACTTGTCCAGCAGTATGTTCCATCCAAGCCAAGATAATGCATGCTGCCATTAAAGATCAGCAATACCAGCCAACGTGAAGCTGCGTAGTACAGAACAGAAAGGAATATAAAGTCCCTGATGAAAGTTAGATTCAAGTATTACCCAAAATGCAGGATCCACATTTCCTAATTGAAATGGAGGATTTGAATTGCATAAACAATGAAGAGCAAAGAACTATTAATAAAGACAGATAAATTATGTGGTGAAGAGGGTCTGAGACATACACTCTACAGAACTCCTGTGTCATTACTACATCTTGCAGAAAGAAAGAAGCTTCTCTCTGGCAGTGCATATTCAACACTAATTTTACTGTGCATGTGGTGTTTATGGGAAAAGTTGGGTGTGTGGGTGTGCACTTAACTACTCAGGAGGGATCTGAAGTATGATTCAAATTTCAGAAGGATTTCCTCCTTCTGAGTCTCATGAAACCAAAACAGTCAACTGGATGAATCTCCTTACAAGCCCAGAAAAGCAACAAGGCATTTTCATATCACAAAAATAGGGTAAATTTTTGCACTTTTTCCATGAATTATTTAAGAAATGCTTGCCATACCCTGAGCAGATGATCTGGTTCCTCTTCTAAATTGGCAGTTCCCTTAAAGGGGGAAATGAAGCAAATCTGATTTAAAAAAAAAAAAAATGAAAATCGATAGAGTTTCAACCTGATAGTTTTCTGGGTCTCCCTGTCTTCAAAGGCAGGTGTGATGCAGTTACTAAATTGTATTATCCAGGTATTTTATCGCCTCTAAGAAACAAGATAACATTTAGCTTTGAAACTTAATCTTGATATAGCCCTTAACCTTGATTTATATAAGTCAGTGAAATACAAATTGTTTGTAACCATTTTATCATCATTTACTCTTTGCAAAGTAATAGTTAGTGTTGGATTTTGGAAAATGCTAGATTTCCATTGGCTAGTAAATCAGAATCCAAAATAACTTCAGGCACAAACCCCGTGAATTACCCCTGGTCTCAGCGTTCACCTGCTGCTGTTAGATGAGTGAGTTGATGAGACAGAGAGAAGAAGAAAGATTCTAGGCCCATTCAGTCACGGCTCCAACTCCTGACTTCGCTTGTTGGCATAGTGAGTAAGAATTACTGCCATACTCCGCTATTTGTAATAGAGATCCCTGGGGTAGAATACAGGTATGCAAATGCTGGAATACTGTAAAGGCAAATTGTTTACTAAGTCTGGCACTCACTAGTACTTTTGCCCAGTCCGGAGTTTGAGTCACTATTTTGGTTCGTGGTGGGTGGTTTCTCACTGACAAATTGTTTCCTCAAGAGTGTGAGGGCCTCAGTGCAGATAATGATCCAAAACTTCTAGATTAACTGGTTTAGATTTTTATTACTTCTTTATTTCATGTAAACGCTATTGGTCCTAGCACTGAAGGGCCACTTTAGCCTTATACCTTTGCATTTTGGAGTATTTGTATTAGCTTGGTGATATCCCTTTATTTTGTATGGAAATTATTGTTCTTACCCCAGATACTGGAACACTGCAGGCTTGTAGCTTCTTTGGTGGAAACTAACCCGTTTGCTTTACAGTTTCCTGAAAGTTAGACAGCTTCATGATGGAAGGTCCAGCACAGATTCTGCTATACAGTGATTCAGAAAGGTTTGCCAAGTGGGGTTCTATGTGTATATCTCCTTGTTTCCGGTAGAAATTGTGCATGGGAAACTGTTCTCAATAACCGAACCATTATTGTAGTTCTGTCTTTACTGCTCACTAGCAATGTTATCTTGAACAAAGCACTGAATTCATCTACGTCTTCAGTGTTTCTACTTGTAAGATGAGAGTATTCAAAGATACTGACCAGGGACGCCCAGAGGTAGAACTGTTGCCTAGCATATCACATGCCCTATATCTCCTGCACCACATAAGCAAAAATGACAAATAAAAACCCCACTTTTGTTGACCTGTAAAGTTGTGACAATCAAAGGAGGGAATACGTATATGAAAATGTCTACTCAGAAAACATACTGTACTATAGAAATCTGAAGTGTAATATGAACCAGTGATGGCGAACCTTTTAGAGATCGGGGGCCCAAACTGCAACCCAAAACCCACTTATTTATCTCCAAGTCCCAACCCTGCAATTGAATCTGAATACTGAGCTTTTAGTTTAGAAAAAAAAAAATAACTCATATGTTAACATCTTTTGTCTTAAAAGAAAATAATCTGCTTGCCATTGGTTCACCATCACTGATATAAAATATATGTTTTAGAGGAAAACTGTTGAATCTCACTTGTTCTGTTATTTTCTGGTTATTATCACTATGAAATCTGAGATCTGAAGTCATAACCTCCCATGTTTCCTTACTTTTCATTTTTCTCACCTGTATTTGACCCACTTATATCTTAATTTCCTTTAACATTTAAACATCTGATGTAAAGCCAAGTTTCTTGATTTATATAAATGAAAGCTTATGAACTGTGCATTGAATTATATATTTATGTGTTATGACATATTTTGTTATATCTAAAGCAAAAAGACTGGATACATAGTAAACAAACAAATGAAGCTGATCTTATAACTTCAATTTCTGGTATTTTTGTTCTGTTCTAGTGGATGCACTGCTTTCTGAAATCGTGGCGCAGACTCTTCTGTATGGAGCTGAAATTCCACAGGTCCGGATATTACGTTCAAAAGAATGTTATAGTCATGTCGCTGTGAGGATTAACTTGTCTAACAAAGTTTCTTAAGGAAACAGTTTTAATTATTGTTCGTCAAAATAGAAGCGAGTTGCTTATCTTTCATCAAGTAACCCATTCTCCCTGAAGTCTCACTGGCTCTTCTCTTAAATAGGTGATTGATGTGATGCTTACCCACTTTGTATACTGTGCCCTGCGAAACTATCTCTCATATCACATCTACCAACCCACTGCTCACCTTGGTTTCCATGCCTACTTCCCTTTATCTGACTTGCCCTTTGCCAAGACTGTATCGCATGGCGGTACATACTAAAGTATAATGGTTACATGAATGAAGGAAATAAAATGAGGAATCTGGAAAATGATGCCCAGGTAAAGGAGAAATAATGATATTAAGCTAACCTGAAGGTATCTGTGAAAGCAAAACAGAGCCCTGAATGCAAGTTTGGGAGCTAGTATAAGAAAAACCTGTGTATTGGATGACTCCAAGACAGCCAGACTGTATGAGTAGCAGTGAAAAGATCAAAATGACTTATATGGTCAGCACCAATGAGGCTTCCAAAGGCAATTAGAGATTTTCGCAGGAGAATGTTAGTAGAGTAAGATGGTGATTTACTGTGTATTTTTGTTCCAGGTGATGACAACAGGAGCATGACTGACATGGAATATTAGGAATTTGATCAGGGCAACAGAAGTGGGCTTTGCAAACTGGTTCATCCTGCTGGTCAAGGGCATCAGGGTTGTGAGCTAAGAGAGACCTTCTCTCGCTAAGTCTTGCTTCTCTTTATCTGGGTAGTTCAAGATGAGTCGCTTAAATTTCCTTAGGCTTGTTTTCCTATTTTAAAAATATGATTGATAATACTGGTAAATATCTCAAAATATTGTAAGATTTCAGGATTGTAACTATTGTAAGGTTAAATTCTGCAAGAATAGAAGATGAGCCATTTGTAGCAGTTTGTGCCAGTTTCTGGTCATAGTAGAGATAAATGCATTTTAACTTTGTGCATTTAAAACATTGAAAATTATGAAAAAGAAGAGGAGAGAAGTAAGTATGCCTTGAACCTTTGGAAAATTGGAAAAATTCAGGAAACTTGAATATGAAAAGTTGCCTGATTTCCTTTCTTCAGTTCTTCACAACACTTACTGACTATTGCAAAGCACTGGACGGCCTCATTGAGATGGACGCATGTATGTGAGACTCTGTCCCAAGCTATAGAGTCTTGCTATTGAGTAAACAAAGCTAAAATTTGTACATAAAATACTTAACTTTTAAAGAGAATCTTCATATGGTAAATTAAAGCGTAGAAAAAAGAAACTTAGTTGAAAACCAGTAGCGTTAGGGTTCTTCCTGGTACCTTCCTCACTTTCTCACCAGGAATAGATCTGACAAATTTTCTGGCTTCTAGTTTCCTCCTCTAGAAAGGAAAAAGGTTGTTTTCCAAGATCTCAAGTTTTCTTTTGGCCCAATAGTATAGATTGTTGCCATTCAGATTTTGCTGGCCCAGTCAGTGACTCTTCAAGGACTCAACGAATGATTTATGAAGACAAAGTACACTTAGGCCCAGTCTTGAAGGATGAGTAAGACGTTTCAAGGCACAGAAAGAAGGGAAATTGATTTTAGAAGGTGAAGGAACAAAGGTGAACAATGACAGAATTTTTCGTAGTTATCAAAACAGAAAGAACCAGAAGATGGAAATAGTCAAATGGTTCAGTTTCAAATTTAACTGAATGTTACAGGGAGTATCTCTTGGCAAAAGCACTGGCCTGGGATTACACATACATTCCCTCATTTGATCCGCTAGCAATATGTTGTGATAGGCATCACTACCCCACTTTTGTAGATCAGGCACCACAGAGTCACAAAGAATGAAGTAAATTGTATTTAGCAAAATGTACATGCGGCCTGTAGACAGCAGCTGTCAGTTTTAGGAGTGTGGAAATTCAAGTTCAAAGAGATTGAGTGATTTGCCCAGTGGACCAAGACATCTGCATAAGGAGCTAAGACCAAATTCCAATTTCCTGAATTTAAGTCTAGTCTCCTATCTACTACATGGTCTTTCTTCTAGAAAAACTAGAAGAAAAACCTGGGAAGACCAGACTATAAATAGTACCGAGTAGCAGGCTAAGGATTTAAACAGTATTCAGGGACCCGTCAATGCCTTTAGCGTGGCAGCATGATAAAGCAGGTATAATTTAAGATTGAGGCTCTAAAAAATAGAAGTTAAAGTCACTTCAGAATAGAGCAAAAAGGAAAAAAGAATGTGAAAAAGGACATGACTAGATATTGACAGAGCCAAGCAGAGGAATGAATCAGTGCGTGGCTTAGTCAGGGCTGGTTGGCCATCTTCCTTGTCTGTTATGAAGAAGTTGACACATACACTGAGGGGCTGAAATCATACAGATGGTTTGAATTAAAAGTAATAAAAATGTCATGACTGAACCCATTCACACAGCACAATTTACCAGATCACAAACTGACTTCAGAGCCTTCCCCTGCCTAACTCCATAACCAAAGTACACACCCATTGCTGATACAGAAATGTGTCTGCCACTAAGACAGGGAGAGGTTCTGACTTTTGAAACAAAGGGAAAAAAATCATCCTAAGTGTGGTGAAAATTTAGGTGGTAAGTGGGTAACTTTTTGTGACAACTTTGGTAGATTAGTTTGAAGGAGAAACTTTTTGTGCGTGTGTGATCTCATCAGTTTCTCTATTTTAGTGGCCTCTTTTTTTTTACAGTTGCTTATCTGCCAATTGTCTGATTATACATTGGCCCTTAAAACCACAAAGGACTTTATTTTTCCTGCAGTAGAACTTCACAAATGTTGCTTTGAATTTGAAACTGGCAGTTCTAATGGAGAGAAAACTACCACATACTCAGGACATCTAATGTGACTGACTTGAAGCATTTTGAATCTTAGAAATGACAAGAAAAACAGTAAACTTGAGTAAATTTAATTTAATCTTTTAAAAAATCTATTAAACATAAAGGTAAATTGAAAATACGAAGTGTCCAAGCATTTCGGCTGACTTCAAATAATGTCAATGCAAACTCGCTATCCGAAAAATACTGATAAAATTGACATAATCAGTGTAGATTTTAGCTCGATTTGAAAGATATTTCTTTAAATGCCCATGTTATTAAAAAAGCAACCCTTTAAATATGTTAAAAAGATTATTTCCTTCTTACCTAATGGGACTTTTGATTTTAAGTGATTCATACAAAATAAAATTAGAAAGTAAGAGGGCAAGCCTGAAGTTAACATAATATGCATGATACAAAGATAAATTTATCTAAAAAACAATAAATATATCTAACCTCCTGCAGTCTTCAAAATAATCTGAGCTGAAACTATGTTGCATGTGACACTGATCTTGCATTTCTAGAAAGTCCAGAAGCCAGGTGGAAAAATATTGCAACTTGGGAAATTATACGCAGTATTGACTGTAGTATGAATCAACACACATAGTTTTGTCTAAATGTTAGCAGAAATCATGTTACCCGTATTTGTTATTGCAGCTATTCTAAGATTACAAAATTTCAGATGTGCTTTTCCAGTGTGAGTTTGTGGTGCCCCCTCTTCTATCTTTTTTCTTTCTTTCTTCATTTAGAATATCACATTTTGCTGTCTATGAAACCTTTTAATGTGAAGAAACAGTGATCCAAGACACGATCTTGCCGTCCAGAAAGATTGCGGGCATTGAAGGAATTAGAACTGATGCGTAATGTTGTTGCTTTCCTCATTCCCTGACTGCAAAGCGATGCGCTAACCTCAGAGCAGGTCTGTGTGCACAGACACTAGCTCCTTTCCAGGCTGCAGACTCTGCAGGTCCCAGACTTCCTGCTTTCCAGGTGGGTTACAGACTGGGAGTCCACCTTTTGTGCACGGGAATTTCGTTTGGTTATAATTTGACATAAAACTTTAAATTACAGTAGTATATTTTAGCCAGAGTTAACTCTGATAATTTGAATACTCAAGTTACTATTTATCCATTGTCTTACCCCATAGAAAGTATATTTTACCTTTAAGAAGGGTGCTAAGAATTTTTTCAGGCTTTACACAATCCATCTCTTTCACTTTTCTTACAAGGAGTAAGCAAATAAAGCAAATGAGCCCTAAACCATTTTTTTTTCCTAAACCATTTTTTATCAGAGTAAGAAACATAAACTTTAGATGTAATTTTAATACGATGCATGTGGAAAAAGAATCCCACAGCAACTAAAGCTTGGTACCATCTTTTATGTGTCTTTTTGCCTGGAATCCTGGACAGGGTGAGTCTCTCTCATTCTCTCTCTCTCTTTTCATGTGTTGCTCCCGTTCACATTTTTCCATTCTTTAAAATTGCCGAAGCCTAGCTGTTGCTGTTTGGTGTTGCTCGACCCTTCTGGTCTAGTAATGACTCCCGAGGGTGGAGGACAGCTTCCTAAAGTTCTGCAGGAGAAAATTTAATCAGCAAAGTAATCATTTCTGCTGGGATGGAAAAAAGGAGGCCAGGGTGAATTGCAAAACATCTGTGGACCACCAAAAAAGTCAACTGGAATTGGAAAGAGGTAGATGTAAAAAAAAAAAAAAAATGCTTCGAAGGCATAGCTTTAAAGGGAAAATGAATCAGAAAAGAGTTCTGAGGTGCTAGAATGCACTGCCTAATAACTTTAAATAGTCCATTGAGTCTTCCGGAATTTTTTTTGTTCTTCTTCAAGAATAATCTGCTTACATCGTTAAGACCTTAGCTAAGCTCAGTAACACAAATTACCAGATGTTGTATCCCCTAGTTTTTCCATCAAAAGACCAACCACCAAGCTTGTTGAAAGAGAAAGGTCATTGTCCCTCCCTGGCTATAAAACTATTTTTGCAACTCCTAACAAATGAAATGAGAATACCTTTCAGCTGGAGAAGGAACCTATCTCCCGCTCCTTCGAAGTCTCTCTGTTTGGCTTTGTTATTTTCTAATAATGCACTCATGTGTAAGCTAATAATGTGAACAGAGGGAAAATGAAGAGACTTAAAAAAAAAAAAAAAGGAAAAACGCAGAATGAATTAGGGCAATTGAGGTCGCTCTGTTTCATTTTTGCTGGAAGGATTTTAGCCCTAGTTTTTACCTTATCGCTTATTACACAATTTACGATAAAATGAGATGTGATTCCATTCTTATTGTTGCGCTATAGTCTATTGAACATGCATATATAGAATTCATTTCAGATTTAAACACTATCTTAATTATAAACTGAATAAAACGGACAACCTATCGGGTTCTCTAAATTGCATTCTAACAAATAGTTTCATTTTTATCACATTTCTACTGATGACATATTGGGCATAATAATGTTCAGGGAATATTCCCTTTTCATGGAATATCTTAATTGTGTCAAACTATTTCCCAAGTAACAATTAATAGTTTGTTTCCAACTTACAAGTCTGAGAGCTTGAACAAGGTTGAGAACTTTAACAATATGTTGTACCTTCCAGCATTTTTCTGTTGGTCTGCTTAAAATAATATTAGAAGGAAATTTCATGTTTTAAAATCACCTACAACTGATAATGTATTTTGTATAATGAAAATATTGTAAGTATATTACATATGACTTTCTATTTTCTTTAATATGTAGTGTGGTTGTTTATATTTAGAATCCATGTAGAAGTACTTTTCCAACAAAAGCCACGTCTACAACTTGAAAATACTGAAATACTTACAGTTGTGATTAAAAATGAAATAAATACTTAAAAATATAAAATAGAAGTGAAAACATATGTAAAAAACCTAAAAAAGTTTAGTGGTAAGTTTGTATTTACTTGCTATAAGCTGTGAAAATTGTGTATATGATTACATGGTTTTATAATAGTCCTAAATATAGTATATTTTATGTAACTTTTCAAAGAACTGAGTAAATAACTGTCCTAATAATTAGAATTTATTGGTATATATTCTTTAACAACACTTATTTTTATTACTATGATATTTTAAAATATAAAAAGAATCGTGTTAAGAGAATCTCTCATTAAAAATCATACACAAGATGCAATTTTGTAACTCTAGGCAGATTTTAATACGTTTACATTTGTTAAAGAATTTTTAACTTAAAATCACTGAAGTGTACTTTTACATGTCAAACAAGTGACTATCTCATTGACAACAGGGGAAAGCAAAATAATTAGCACACTAATGTTAGTTGTTTATTAGTGTGTTATGTTTACCAAAGTACCTCGTTTACTTAATAGTTATTACTACACCTTTGTATTTCATTCATAGAGAATTTGGATTTCTTTTCCAAGTTTGCACAAGGCATCAAAAATATAAACTTGGTCAAGTGTCTGTTTAGCACAGAGCAACCTGGTGTTCTGTGAAGTTTGCGGCTAAACCAGTAAATAAAGCAGTCATCCTGCAGGGCTGGAGAGTCACAGCTGTCCGCCAATGCTGTCTTAAAGATACTTTTTTGAACAGCACAAATGAAACTCAATTCAGTTCTCTCTCTCTTTTTCTTTTCCTCGAAGCAGGGTTGTCCAGAACACACACACACACACACACACACACACACACACAACTTTTAGTCATTTTTTTCAATTTAAATGATTTGCTATCACAGTTACTCCATCTTTTATCTCTAAAATAGTTTCAACCCTGTTAATGTGTGCATGTACTTTTTTCTTATCAGCCTCTCAGCAGCATTTGTGATTCATAGCAGCCATCAAAGTGATAATAAACTCATTCACAATACTAACAAACACGGGGCTCCCAGTTATTTACGAGGCAAATTCACTGCAAGGCTGGGCTGAGGAACAGGGGAGAATCAAGATGGTGTTGATTGATAAATTGACAGGTTAATTTACAAGTGGATAATAGGAGTTAGACCCAGAGGGAAAGAAGGCAGATCTGAATTCTAGCTTGGTTGCACCGCCATCTGTCTTATGCCCAGAAATCTGCAGGACTGCTGGCTTGCAAGATCAAATACGTACACATTCTTCATAACTTAAAGACAAAGACCTCCATTTACTGCTGTTTGATGGTTCTGTTGCTTTGGTTCCTCACACAATTGACCTTCAATATGTCACAAACAGTGCCACATATCAGTGTTTTTTATAAGTACCACTTAGAGTATAATTTAGAATAAGCCATTCTGTCAGTTTTAGAAAATAAATAATGAACAAAATTCTTTTCTAGACTATATTTCACAAAAATTAATTGTCATTTGGTTCTTGATGGTTGAGGTACATTCGTTCAAGGTCCTGAGGTCTCTAGTAAGTCTTCATTTTAGAGTGTATGTTCACCCTACTACCCCAAAGCCACACCTTTTATTTTTTTATTGTTGGTATTTCTATGTGAGCTGCTCTATCTATTTGCAAGGTAGCCTAAAACAAAGTACATGAATCCCATATTAAAGATTTGCATCACTTTCTCCCCGAAGTTGTTATTTTGTAAATGTGAGCATATTTCAAGAATTTTTAAAGTTTGCAAAGTGCTTTAAAAATGGAATAGAAGTGCATTTATTTTTCTCTTCTAATCAAACATATGATTTTACAGGTCAGCCATATTATAGTACTAGTTTTGTAAAGAAAAGTTTGTTACTAGTTTTGTAACATATGTACTAGTTTTTTTAACAACAACAACAACAAAAAAAACCTTAAACAGTCATTTTTTAAATTTCATTGCTCTGGAATAATAGAATTTCAGGGTAAGTAGTGAGGATACTGCATCTGTGTTGCGTGATACTACTGTTAGACAGCAAAATTTTAACTGTTGCTATTCGCAAAGAGCCTAGTCTGTGGTCTTTTGAAATTAGCCAGTTAAAGACCCTTCAGAGCAGCGGCCCTGACGGGTGTCTACCAGGCAGTGGGCTTATCAGCACCCATAATCACAGCGGCTGAATTTCTGGAGTCTCCAGCCGAACCCTCTCTTCCCATCTTGCTGCCACATTGTAGACAAACACTATTCTCCGATCTGAAAGTTTATTTAATTCTCAGCTAATGTTCAAACTTGGTAGTTCGATGCATTTTCAAAGGGAATTGAAAAAGGCACAGAAAAAGCCTGTCTGCTCAGCCTCTGTAATTCGCTACAGAACGCCAACACTAATATTATTTTAAAAACCGATTGTCTCATTGTAATCAAGGTTTTAGACTTTTAAAAAATTATGTCTCTCGTTGAATAACATAATAAAGCCCATGGAAAATTTTTGATCGAAAATGAATGTCAAAAAATAAAAACAAATAACTTTGCATGCGTGGAATTTTATGGTGTCACGAGGTTAAATATGTACGCTTAAAGGGTAAATATCCTTTGAAAAGAAAATGCTGCATTTATGTGTGAATGGGAGTTTGAATAGCTTTTACTGCTTTGTTTAAACATAGACAATCATCTTTGTAATTTTTTTGGCAAGTTGTATATTTTTCAAAAAGGACACATAAAAGATCACAATATGTTTAAGCTTGCTAATTTTTCTTGATGTGATGACTGTTTTATTAAAAGAATGCCTTTTATTCGGAAAAGTGATTAAGTAGTTTTTGAACTTTATAATCTGCAGAGTAAAACTTAATTCTTTCTTCAGCCTCTGAAGCCAGGCATTTTGTTTTCTGAGAACTATTTAAAGTTTGAATTGTATATTATCTTTCTATTTAAAGGCTTAATGGTCAGCAAAAGATCATATAAAGTAGAAAAATAATTGATAGATAGTTCATAGATATGGATGCTTTCATACCATATTTCCATAGAGAACCGGATAAAAGAAAAATGTGTGAAATTTTCAGTTGAATATTAATTTCTTCTATCTACGAATTTCAATGGTGAAACTATTAGTGTTAGAGAGTGTTTTTAATACATTACGCTTTCTTAAAATATATAAGCTAACTCCCTAGAGATTTATTTTCAGTTAATATTTTTTAAAGCTTATGATTCTACAGAGACGTAGCAATACTCATTTTCATCAGAAGCATGTGAATATAGAAAAGAATGAAAGCCCAGTGTAAGAATGGGCAGCAGTGACCATTTTATGTGTTTACAATTTGGAATTCTTTTTAATAAGGCACTGTCTCCCTCAATGCAAGCTAAGGAGAAGCTCTTCTGGCTTTTTCTCTCTGCAGGTACTAAAAATAATTCCGAAGTGGGGGGGAGCAACACAACAAAAAAGATATCAGATCTAATATCCCACCCAATTTCTGAGTTAAGTCACTGACAGGTATGTTTCGAAGCAAGACTATTTAGACACATTGATTTTTGTTGTCACTTTCTTCTCATTTCATATGTCACATCAAGGCTTGGAAATTAGGTGAATGTAAGAAGGGTCCGCTGATCATTGTTCCTCAGGAGGGATTGTCAAAGTCAGCTAGCTGTGCTTGATAAAAGTGGTCCTGCACAGAGCTCTACTCTGCCTACAGCAAAGTTTAGGTAAACTCGACTTTGCCATTTCGCTCCTATTACTAGGATTCTTGGTTGTTAAGGAGGCATCTATTTAACTGAAGTCTGGCAAATCTCAGAAGTAAAGCATGAAGGAATAAAAAGAAAAAAAAAAACACGCTTAAATCATCTTTTTGCCTCTCACTTCAAAGTCCTTCTCAATGAACGTGCAACTCCAATTCTGGTAAACAAATTTTACGGCGTAAGTGATCCAGGTAACGTTTTCTTCAATCATGTGCTTCCCCAATAACCCGTTGACATCCAACCTTTGTGCTTTGAAGAGTTTGCAATAATAAATAGAAATCAATGCTGGAGACTGAAGAGTACATCAATTATATTTCTTTTGTCTCAAAGATTCTATACACATCGCGGTTCTCTGTCCTCGAAAAATTTTTTTCACACTCTGAAGTGTTCTATAGTATAATTGGCAACATAGATGCTGAATGTGGATGGATTTTATATTATATTTGAAAGAAGTAAAAACAGTTTCATCTGCTATGAAATATAAACTATCATGTTAGTCTTTGAATTTGAATAGGGAAATTTTTTTTGGTGAGTCATTTTTAAAGAGGAATTGCAGAATAGACATTAAAAAGTTTTGGAAAATAAGGGAAGAACTAGTCAGGTATTTGGCTTGGAAAAAGAAAATAGCAAAAGAATAGTTAAAATATTAAGTACGTATTAAGCACAACAGATAAGTAATAAAGTGATTCAAAGGACAATATTTAGAAAACAAAGTGGTTTATTTGCATCAGCTGCAGAGAGGGGAAGTCCAAAATGGACTGGCTGAGTCACAGGAAGAAGTCAGCGGGGACTCTCAGGGTGGGTGCTCTGCTTACTTCTGAAGCCGGCTATGATTCCAGCTCCCTGGGTACATTCTACAGCTTTACTGGCCACAGTCTCAATTATAAAATCTTGCATGGGTGTTTGGGAAGGAGGCAAGGATCCTAGATGTCCTACCAGTGTAACAGAGATTTGCTTTTCAGAGCATTTACAATTCCTTCCCTGCCTGTGGCCCATCTAGAGCCTTTAGGAAATTTTATTTGAGCCCACCGGGAGAGAGCACTTGCTAAGCTGTAATTTCCTCTGACTTGAAATATGGCATCTACAGGCCTCCTGTGTCGGTTCAGTCAGAAAAAAACAACAACAACAGGGTTTATCTTTTAAACTTGGCTGAATCCCCAGTCATTTTTAACTTGAATTCCCCTTTCACAATATATTTTCCTTTAAAAATATGTCCAAGTATTTGTGTGGACATTTTTGGACAGTGGTGTATTGGACTATGCTAATTGTTTATTCACAGGATATTTCAAGCCTAGCTGAGATGCTTCTCCCAGCCATGCTCTTTGAAATATTGAATTAAATGAATTACAAGAGCTGAATGTTAATTTATTAATATGAATTTGCACTTATGAAAACTAGGATTGAGGTCAAAGTGCTAAGTCAGAGATCAAATAAAAAGTAAAGTGACAAAAATATTCTGGAAATTTAAAAAGTTTTATCATTTTTAAATTCTCAGCTGGGTTGTCTTGTAGCCCTCACTACACGGCCCAGCTTACCTTCTCCTTTATCAAAGAGGAAGAAGCTAAGACCCAGAAAGCAGAAAGAGGGTCCTAAGTTCTCATGGGTCGTTCATAACAAATCAGTGAGCAGGACACAGCCAGTGCATCCTCAGACCTAACGGTGTCCCACACCAGCCTGCCAAGGACAGTTCCTGGGTGGATATTGTGAACTAAGTCAGCTTGTCACTGAGCCTCAGTTTTTTGCCCTGCAAAAACAGAGACGATCGTACTCTTTTCTATTTCTAAACACTGAAAATGAAGAATTTTCACTGACCACTAAATGATGGGGAGAAAAAAAGAGACAAGTAGATATGATATTCTTTTTTGATAAATGTGGATTCTTTCACCAATAGTAGAGAATACAAGGGGTGGAGCACAGGCTGACCATATCAACGGCAGGGCTAGAGCGTCCTCTGCAACTTCATGGGGTAATTATGGCCTATCACCACTCTTATGAACACACACACACACACACACACACACACACACACACACACATGCAGATTCTTTCCGAGAGGAGTCTTCTGGACATATAACTATTTTGAATTGCATTCAATAGGACTGAAGTTTGGGACAGAAGGGCTGATTTCCCCTGCAAAGGATATTAAGTCTGTATTTTCCCTCTGAACCATTGAATTCGCATAGCCTCAAGCCTGTTGAGTTAATTTTCAGGCTGTTTTGACCTTCCCAGAAAATTGAGCTCTGTGATTGAGGTAGTGTGTGTGTGTGTGTGTGTGTGTGTGTGTGCGTGTGCGTGCGTGTGCGCGCGCGTGTGTGTCTCTGTGTGTGGCTATTGGATGCATAAGAAAGTAGCCAAAGAGGAGAAGGAAAACAATGAGGGGAAATGTATGCCACTTTCATGTAACTTTTAAAAATACTTGATAAATTGACCTGGTTTTGTTCTCAGCTAGACCTCATGGTCAAAATACCTAGGAAATGGACTGACTTTAGGCCATGTGTACTTGCAGGGCCACTGGAAGACATAGACTTTGCACATGTTTAGGATCCTTTGGCAGGAATAGGATGGTCTCTTGGTTTAAAAAACAAATGGATTTTACTACAGGATGCAGCCAAGTTATTCATGGATTTTATTTTTAGTGCTTCTCCATAGCTCTGTTGATAACAGTGATGATGATTGTGACCACGATGATAACGACAGTGTTGTAGCATTTACGACACTTGCTGTATTCTCTTATTGTTGGCAATTCATAAGTTAAAATATAGACTTTGGAGACATGAGGCAAGCTGCCTACAAAGGAGGAAGTGGTGGTGGTGGTTTTGAATTTCATTCAATAGGACTGAAGTTTGGGACAGAAGGGCTAATATTCCCTGTAAAGGATTCAAACCCAGGATAGCTGGTATAGAAACAAATAATAAACCACTATGCAGTTGTCTCTCTTGCCAGGGAAGCAGTGACACATTTTTATCTTGCATGGTTATTAAATAGAACTATGCATTTTGTAAACTGCCAAGAAAACCCTTTTCTGAGTGGATATGAATTGCATTCAAATAGATAATGTTGTCAGGGGTGTTCACATACTGTCCTCTACCCTTCCTTGTCCCACATCCATTCACTAGATTTTATTCGTAGTCTCTCATAATTTCCTTCAACCCAACTCATTGGTTCATGATACCATCAGGGCAGAAAATAGTTCATGTTTCTTAAATTGATGTTTCTTGATATAATAAGATGTCTATAGTGCATCACGTTTCTGTTTGTTGCTGCTAAGAAACTCAACAACTATGTCCTGTGTCCATTTGCTATACTTTTCCCTCAGTTTTTAATAAAGAGTTTTGGTGGGTATTTTAATGTTTACATTAGTAGGTTTTCTATGTCCAATCCTCTGTGGAAGAAATGAGATGACTGAAGAAATATTTAAATAAATGCATCTCAAAATATCCTCAAAAATCTTCCAAGAAGTGAGTTGAGAAATTGATTGTATTTTTAAGCCACTTATTTCTGAGGATAGCTATGACTCTATAAAATATAAACATTGTGTTATGTTTTCTAATTACAATGATGACAAATATTCGTGATAGAAAACTTCCTACACAGAGAGATACATGAATAGACTAACACAAATATTTGTTTATTAATATCTAATAAGTCTCTACAGAAACACATTATTATATATGTCTCGTGTGTGTGTATGTGGCCTACATGCCATACAATTTTAAATCATACAATGGTACTGTTTTATAACCTTTTCCCACTGTCATAATTTTGATTATTGCCCATCTCCTTATACATTCTCCCAATTGTTTTCAAAGAACTTCACAAAGTGATTTTCTTCATTTATTTATGCTAGCCTCCTATAAGTAAGAGTTCACATTGCACATTTAAATATTTATTTACATGTGGCACTGTAATCCATACAATCTTGCATAAAGTCTCCCATCTAATTAAGTTCATGGACTATTATTGAGGAGATTATTTGTCTTTCCCAGGAAATCTGAGAATAGTTTGAATATTGAGAAGCATTCTTTTAACAAAATGAAGCCAAGCATTTGAAACTCAGTCTGAGAAACTACTCTTCCTCCCCTGAAGTTCCTGTCCCTCCTTTGGCCGCTGGACTTCCAAGATGAGAGTTGTGCTGTTTTTCACCTTTCGTGGAACTCTAGAAGAACCTGAATCTCAGAGACTGGAAGAAACCACTTCGGTCCTCTGCAATCTAACACCCCTTGCCCTTGCCCCTGCTATCAGTTCAGAAGGTTCATCTCCAACGCCCTCAGTCCTGTCTTCATAGAGTAAGTTCTGTGTGCACAGTAATGGCAACCTGCCCTCACCCGGTCTCTCCTCCAACCCAAGATATACAAGTGTCTCAGGAGCCCAGTATGTAGCTGGAGTAGGGCAACCTTGTGTGAACTTCGACTTTCAGTTACACTTAGGACCCTACACTTCTTCCACTGCTCTTTCTATTCTTCTCAGAAAGTTACTTCCCATTGACTGCATTTGCCAGTGCTCTCCCAGCCCATTCAGATCTCTAATGCCACTCTTCTCTATATAAAATTCTTGTTCTGCACTCTCCTTACATTGTGATCATACTTTACTAGAAAATACACATCTCCGGATGATGGATTGAAACAAAAAATTAGTTTCAACACTAGCCATGCAAAAACAAATCAGAGTTGAAATCAGAGGATCCTGGAAATCTCACCAAGAAGAGTGAAGACATGAGTACACTAAAATAAGATGATCAGGATACAACATTTCTGGAAGACACTCCTTACCTCCGACTTCTTACATTTGCCTGATACAGTCAACAGCATTCCACAAAAACTGAAATAGAAAAGTATGCCATTTCCTGGAAAGGATTGTTCATAATTAAAAGTATGAGAAAACTCCACATTTGATTTGTAAAGAAATCTTGGTATTGGGACCAAAGATGTAGCCTTATAAGAATTATAAAAACGTTCTAAATGCTACAGTGTTTTCCTTTTCAGAGGACTAATAAGACCTTATTGAATTTATCTCACAGTTCACAATTTGGGTCTCTATGAAACTCCTCTATCTTACGCTGGCTACTCCTTGGCCTTACATACTTTAGGTCAATGTCTATCAACAGCCGAAGGTTTCCACTCCTTGTGTGCACTCACATGGTTCTGTTGTTCACAATCCTTTTAATTAAGCGACTTAGCAGGACAGTGCTTCATCTCCTATAACCAAGTGTGTACTAGAATGTGCACAACACTGTGTCTACAACCTGAGGATACTGGAGACAGTAACATTTTAGTTCTTAGATGCCATCTAGCATCTACATTTTTCTTTATGGCTAGAAGGCAATATTCAAATGGCATCTGACACTGGTACAAATTCTGATAAAAGTCTATGAGACAGTGTTTCAACTCAGGTCTCCTCAGTCTCTGTATTGACTCATCTTCTTTCTGGAAACCCCAGAAGTACACAAAAAGAACAGTACAGGTCTGTGTATAAGTTTGAGAATACTTGTACTTATGTAACCTTATAATTTGAGGGGGGGAAGAAAGGAAAAGCAGCATTGGTAGGGTGTAACACCCAGTATGAGACATAGCTGGTCCTAGAAGTCGGATGTCCTGATACTTCCTATTATACATTTCATTTTTGTGGAGCCAAAATATAAGACTTAATAGGAAATGTAGCAACATGGCCCCAGGACACCATGTTGGAAGTGCATATGTCTGGAGGGTCTGTGTAGACAAAGGAGTATTTGGTGCTGAAGATTTTACTTGTAGGCCCATGTTTTTCCATTTCTTTATTTTTCTCGTGATCTCAGAGCTTACCACCAAATCTTCTTAGTGGTCTTTGCAACCCACAGGCAGACGGCTCTGTTAGATACTAGCACTATCAATGTTCATTTAGGACGCTGCTATTAATATCATTCTGATGATGAGCACTAGTTCAAAAGGATACAGATTACACGGAATAGATGTTTTTTAAAGCATTCTAAAACTGAGAATGACAACTAATCTCAGAATGTCACGAACAGGAACTGTTTGTTATCTCCTCTGTAAATCTCGAGACGGAGAGAACAAAGCTGCAGGAGCACAGCCCAGACTCTGAAATGCAGAGAGTAGCATTATCAGTTTGAAATTCAATAGGGTGGATGAGCACAAATGTCTGAGTTAAATGCTGTTTCTCTTTGGGAAAAACTATGGAGTTAATGAAGATTTCTGGAGTTGCTCATCTTAGCACTCTGTCTGTTTGCGAGTTGGATGATTAATAATGGCAAATAGGAGAATGTAGATGCCGGTCTTTCTTCCGTTCACAGCTGCCTGAGATTACTGCAGGGGGTAGAAAGTGGTAGACCATTTTTTCATCGTTCTAGTCAAAGCTAGTTGTAATTTATTTAGGTTCCTTGTGGGCAGGACAAAACATGTCAGACAGAGACACACATGGATATATTGAATCACGAAATTATTGCACATGGGCTTGCTCTGGGGCAACAGATTTGAGATTGCAAGGGAAAACCGGTGAGGGAAGGAAGATGGGGGCAGCTGCCTGACTAGCATTTGCTTTCTCTTGAGCTGAAGCTGAAGGAGAGGTTTAGCAGCTGTTTGTCGTAGCAGAAAATCATCTCTGAGAATCTGCAGCACGGAGGATTGGAGTCAAACAGATACGGTCAATCTCAAACGAGAAATCCCGACCTGCCATGCGTGGACCTGCGTTTGCCTGACAAACCCGTTGGAACTCCATCCGCCTCGCCTGCAAGGTGAGGAGTTTCCAAATCAAGAAAACAAAAGTAAAAATGAGAACTGAATCCCTGCAAGTTTGAAGGCACTCAAACTGTGTGGAAGGTCACTTATGAAAAATTTTCTTGTGATTGCTATATGTAACTTGTTTGTTTCTCTCTCATTTTTATGCCCCCAGAGAACTGGGCATCAATAGTCGTGAGTGCAGGCATGTCACACCCAGGCTGATGCAAACTCTGAGGCTCCATGGTGCTCCATGTGGGACTCTGGACATGACCTTCAGTGGAGTCTACCTCACGCAGACTTAAGCCTGAATTCTCTCTTCTGCCTCTTGCAAGCTGTGTGATCTTAGCCATATTATTCAATTTTTCTTTGCTTCAGTTTCTTTTTCTAAAAACAGAGATAATTGCACGAACACCCTGGGCAGCTCACCTGGGTTTTCATAGACACTGAATGAGACAAATGTGTCTATGAACCTCTTAGGAAGGGTCACAATATTCTTTGTCTCTGAAACTGTCCCCCTCGTGGTGGCTTTTTGGATATAGCCCCTATTTCTGCAATTCCTCAGGCTTTTGTGTTTGAAGTCACTTTGTCGTTATAGACATATATTTGTTTTGTTTTTTTTTTTCTTCTCCAGAGGAACTCAGTGGACAATCTGCTAGAGTATGTGGATGAGGGACCAGGCCTTGGCTCACATCTATTTTGATGACTTTGATTCTGCTCAAGCAAGTATCTCGGAAAGCAACAAGCCAGAGCCTGCTGTGGGCTCACCTGACAGCTGGAATTCTGGGGCACTTTGCACATGACTGAGATTTTAGACATCGCTGGTCTGCAAAGTGCAAAACTTCTGATGTCCCACTGCTGAACTCAAATCCTCACGTACACTCGAGAAGCATGATCATCATATTTTCCTCATTGCTTTTAATCAAGTCTAAACCCTGCATCGTGCCTACAGGGCTTTACACCTTCTTCATTTCTCTCACCTTCTTCTCCACCTCCTCTCCTGCGAGCTCTCTTCTTTAGCCATACTGAACAGGGTTTCTCTAACATACTGAACTCTGGCTTCTGAATTCTGTCTTGGGTTTCCTGGATCTGGACATACTTGTCCTTTGTCATCTTTCCAAATGCCATACCCAGGGAGGTTTTCCTAGATTACCCTATCAAAATAAGCACTTCGATACTTTCTTTTGCTTTTTTTAATGTGATTTAATACATTATAATTCTGTTAAAATAATTTTGAAAAACCTGAATAAATCATTAAACATTAAAGAAGCTAAAACTGATAACGAAAACCTCTAGGTTCAAATTATTTTACAGATAACATTTAGGAAATCATCAAGGTATAGAAAATTTATTGTCTATATACACTGGTAAGGAGAATCAAGTAGAGAAGTGACAGTAGTAATTTTATGATCCTAGTACAAAATAAATTTGCCAGAGTATGGAAGCAATTATAAGCCAATCTCATGTATGAACATAAAAGTAAAAATGCTCAATACATGCTCACAAATGGAATTCAGTTGTCATGTATTTACACACATCTGTCTATTCTTCTGTCATCTACGTATTTATTTAGAGTCATGGATCTAACTCTATGATATGAGAGTATGAGAATATTTTATATAATTAAAAACAATAAGCATAGGAGATAAGAGATAAACTTGAGCATAACAAAATAAAATCCCTACTCTTTTTCAACAGAAACACTTTATACAAATTTAAGAAGTGCAATTCATAGTTTCAAAAAATATGTACAATCATTAGCACCAGAAATAGTAAAAATCACCTACAACTCCAAAAGACAAACAGCTAAACAGACACTTGCACAAAAAAAGTCATTCCATAACTCATAAATGATTATCAGAATTAATGCTCAAACTACTATCAAACAAAATGCAAAAAAAATGTTGCTATATTTTGCAACATTTTGCTGTAGTATAATAATGATACTTGGTGAGAATGTGAAGGACTCACTCAATTCATGGATTCCCAGTGAATATGTAAAGTGGCACTGCCACTTTCAGGAGCAATATCACTATAGCTAGTGAAATAGTGAAATTAAAGATGTTCATGCATTTTGATTCCATATTTCCAATTTACTGGAAATTCTTGAACTTATGGGGCAGCAAATGTATACAGGAATAAAACTAAGAAACTTTGGAAAGTACCTATGAGATTCATCAAAGACTATCTGATAACTTTGCTATGTCTGTGGAAGGAATATGGCACCACAGGTGTAAGTAGTTTTTTTGATATACTTTTATGAACATGGAATTTTGAAAATAAATCACAATATTAATGTGAAAAAGATTAAACAATGATACATTGTTATACTATATATATTATTTATAAATGTGACTAAAGCACATTTTTTAGAATTATAAACACAGAATTCAAGTCAGCAGTTAACATCCAAGATAGGTGATGCTACCCACTTCCGGTGGGGGAGGTTTGGAAGATGCTATTGGAAGGAAAATACAGAAAGTTTGAACTTTTTTGTAATGGTTTATAATTTAAGATCATATGCAAATATAGTAACATGATAACATTTGATACCTTAAAAAAAGAGGGAGGTAGGCAAACAGACATTAATTGTATTGATCTTTATAATATTTTGCATGAGGTATTTAAAATATATGTATATACGTTTTTTCTTTGATTCTTGGAACAAGTACAAACAGCAAAAGCAAATGTAAGCAGTAGGATTCCAAGTTCTGAAATACAGAATATATATGATTTCTTCTAAAAGTTATACCACATAAATCTATAGTTTTTGAATCCAACATTCCTTTCTCATACTAAAGGATTTCTTTTGGTTGTTGATTTTAGAACTTTTGTCTTGAGTGGATCTTTCTCATTTTGCTCAAAAATTCAAATAGATGACTTTTCTCATTTGCTTTAGTATCCAGATCACCCATCCATGAGTCAGAATACAGTACAGTCAAGTGCAGAACCCAAAACCAAATCCATAAATAGTTGTGGCACACATCATCAGCTGACCCTCTTAACCCCATGGTAATTATAGAACTACAATGGATTCTAGTTACAAAACACTTGGCAAGCAGGCACATTATTAAGAAAATAAAACAGCTTGTCATTTCATCATACAGCAATAATTTAACTATGGGCATCAATTTTATTTATGTATTTTCAACTTTTTACATACAGTAATCTCCCCTTAACTGTGGCTTCACTCTCCATCACTTCAAGTACCCATGATCCACCACAGCTTGCAAATATGAAGTAAAAATTCCAGAAATACAAAATCAGAAGTTTTAAGTTGCACACCATTCTGAGCACCATGATGAAATCTTGCGTTCTTCTGCTCCATCATGCTGAGGACGTGGTTCATCCCTCAGTCTAACGAATCTAGATTGTGTACACTAGCCGCCCACCAGTCACTTGGAAGTTGTCTCAGATAATCAGTTTAACTTATCCACATCAGATGGCATTGCAGGGCCTACGTTCAAGTAACACTTACTTTACTTAATCATGGTCCCAAAGCACAAGATTAGTGCTGCTTGCAATTTGAATATGCCAAGGAAAAACCATAAAGTGCTTCCTTTTGGTGAAAATAGGAAAGTTCTTGACTGAGTAAGGAAAAGGATATTGCTGAGATTGCTAAGATCTATATAAGAAAACATGAGAACAATACGGCATATGCAGAGTTTGGTAGTCTCCATATTTCACATACCCCATGGGGAATCTTAGAATGTGTCCCGTCTGGATGATGGAGGACTACTGAAAATCAAAAGAAATGTGAGAGAATAAAATAAAAGTGTGATGCTTCTCAAAGGAGATCAAGGTCAAGAGAGGGGATCCCTGGGGCATTATATCACACAACTCTTTTTTTTTTTAATCACACAACTCTTGACCAGAGTTAAGCCATCAACCAATTTCTTCTGTAGTTCCCAACAAACACTCACCAAGATTTCTTTCAGATTTTCCAGTCCTCACCAGCATGTCCAATCCCAGCAATCATGGCATGCAGGAACTGACATGGCTCCTTCCTTCAGGGGGAGGAGGAGGAGGTGAGCAATAAAGAAAAGTATGAATAAGCATGATGGGCTAGAATCACATGCTAATTTCCCTTACCTTTTCATTGAGGTTTGATCGCCGAAAACTGTGCCTCACATGGACAACAAGGATAATCCATTCATGTAATTTCACTACCCAGAAAACTTCTTTAATAAATACACTACCACATTTCATTCATGAGACTATTGGGGAAAACGCAAATATCCTTTGCTACAGGGACATATAATATCTTAGGAGCAGGGAATCACTCAACTTTCATTCTGCTCTACTACTGTATAGCTCTATGATCTGCCTGTAATATAAATTTTTCCCCAGGAAAATACTTTAGTACCTTAAACTGTCCAAAACCTATTTGATGTCTAGACATTCTTTTTCAATCATCAAGTAACGAGTCTCTGGGGGAAAGACTCTTCCTACTGATGTATGTTATAGGTTGCTCTTGACTGACTGCTTTCTGCAACAGCTATGCTCTTGATCATACCTGCACCTTAAAAGACTTCTCAAAGTCGCATCTAATTAACTCTGAGTCTGCGTATCAAACGGCATTGTTATGACTTGTTTTGCTCAATGCTAGTAATTTTTTAGATCTTTCCAATCTATTAAATGCATTGTAAAAACAATAAAGCATAATATCTAAACTACGCATATTACCTACATCCTTGAAAGCATCTCCTCTCCCTTGTTTATTTTAATATTTTTCACTATTGACTCACAGTTTTGTTCTTTGTAAGCAGCACTCCCTGATTTAAAAAATTAAATTTTTACATTGTAACTATTTGTTACATAGTTTTAAGTCCATCACAATCCAATCTAAAGGAACCAGATTATATAAGTTGTGTAAGGTCTTCTTCAGAGTTCCCGTTGAAATGTTGTATTTATGTATCTGAAAACATCATCATAGTTTTGAAGAAAACACAATAGGTATTTGAATTTGAATTAAGTCTCTGATCAAAAGTAAAACTTGGAGGAATTAAAAGACGAAATAAAATAAATGCTTCTTGTGAGGGACTCTTATCCAATCCATCACATGAGTAAACCTGGTTTCTTTAAATATCTTGCTAACTATTTCTCATTAACCACATCTTCAAAACTGTCACTCACATGGTGGTCCTAGTTATCTCCCTAAAACCTAGGTCGGTTGCTGTGTTTTCCCCCCATCACAGTCTTCAGAGGCTGATAGTTTGTGGAATGAAGCTGAAATGCGATAAAAATGACCTCCAAGACTTTTGTGATCTAGTCTCAATCTGTTCTGGCCTTACTTCCCACTACATTTCATCAATTTTACCCCCTTGCACCTTTCCCGGTATTTCCGAAATTCTGGGCATAAACACCGTTCTTCTATGGCTGGTGTAGTCACCACAAGCTCCTTATTTTACTTCAACTGCAATATATTTGACCTCTTCTGATTTGGATTTCGTTTTAACTTTCATTTTAGTACTAATTTGTGATTTCCTCATTACCAAGTAAGTGGTCTGAGAAAAAAAAAAAAGAGTTTCTCATTTAGTTTTGTGTTCTCCCCATATTTGGAAAGGTATCATTTAGATAATCAGTCTAAGATGCATTTGCGTTGAATGGCTCTGAAATGAGACCACCCAATGTACGTAATTCTAGAAAGTGATATTTTCTATTTTTGTGTTTATGTTTATTCTTTTTTCAGGTTGAATAGTTCTGAATATTGAACTGTACCCTTATCAGTAAAGCTATGTGAACATCGTAGTCTCTGACCAAAACTGGGGTGAAATTCAATGATCAGAGCACAGAGAATGGTCTGAGGGATTGTGGTCTACAGATCAACGTATATAAGGACATAAAAATTATACTCCAATTTTTAAGAACTTGAAGGACTTACCTATTTATCCTTAGGTCATCTTCAGAAAGACTAATTGTCAAAGTCTACTTTTTATTTTTAAGACCAAATTCCATCATTAAGTGAAAGGCATCAGATTCACAAGCTTATATCTCGCAAGGTTTCTCTTATATGAAAAACCAAGAGCAAAATAAAGATAGACAACGGAAAGTAGGGAGCCAGGCCTTTTTGAAATGGGAAGAAAATCAGGAGATGAAGGGGAGAGGGAACTGAGAGAAAGGGCATGAAAAAGAATGGAGATGTGTTATGGACATGTACTAACTCCCCACAAATATATAATCATTATGTAATGCAAACATGCATTAATAAAAAATAAAGACAGAAAAAAGTTTGTCTCTTGGTATTTAACAATTTTAGATTCCATTATTTACTCCCACCCTCTAAAAACATGGTAATACACCCATCAGGCTTTTATTTGCTGTTGAAAAGTTATTACTCTTGAATAAAAGCCATTTTACTGTATATGTTTTTCTCTTTGAGTGTTCTTAAATTTACTCCTTTTATAATTTAATACAATGTATCTGTGTATAAATGTCTATTTATTTTGCTTGGAATTCACTAGATTTCAAAACACTAAAGATTCATGCGTTTAAATAATTATGAGAAATTTTCAGATATAATTTCTTCAATACTCTCTTTTTTCTCATTTCCTGAATTTTATTTTATTAATGTAGTATTTTAAATCATTTTTTTGGTATTAAGTGATTTTTGTACTCCAAATATAGATCACACATGGTCATGTAGTAGAATACTGTTCATATTAATGCTGGATTGATTTTGGTATTATTTTGTTGAATATTATGGTATCCATATTAATAATATATATTGGTAAGTAAATATCAAGTATATAACTTATTTGGTAATTGAGTCCCTAATATAAGTAGTTAATAAAGAAAAAAGTTATAAAGTCATATTTTCTTTGAAAGATGTGAGCTTACCCATTTAAATGAGTGCATTTGAAGAAAATTTTCTACCAAAGAAATTGCTATATATACTAATGATTATTTTCCTAGCACTGGAATTGTATTACATGCTAAAACTTTGTTAAGCCAATAGTAAGTGTTTAAAAACCAGCCAACTTCTGTGATTCAGGCTTTCATTTTTTTTCAGGTTACATTTAAGGATATTGAAGATGGATATTTAGGGAGCTAAGTGTTAATTAGAAGACTTTATGCAGATTGTCCCTCACCCAGTAGATTAGCATTAATGTCTGTGTGCTTAGATAATGTAAACTTAATAGTTTAATTTCACTAATGTGGTTAAAATAATACATGTACCAAGACCAAAAATCAAAAAGGAATTTTTCTTCCAAAAGTGTATATTATTTCATAGGTGGAAAGTCAATCAATATTTCACTCTATTTGTTTCTTTGAAAGATAAGTCCACTGCATCAGACTGTGTAAAACAGAAGGAATCAACTCAGATTACTGGAACCCAGCTGTCTAGAAATTCTTTCTGTCTACTGACTGGAGAAAGAGGCTAAGTCATGTCACTTTTTTTTTTTTTTTCTTGTGCCTGCTTATACATTTTTGGTAGAACTAAAGTTGGTCTCCAAGATTTTCATTCCTTGGTTATTCAATCAAACACGGATCTAGACACTACCAGTACTGTGAGGGAATTTTCAGATAGAATTCAAGTTACTAGTTAGTTGCCTCTAAAGAACAGAAATCATCTCATTTTATCTGGATGGACTCAGTGCAATCACACAAGTCCTAAAAATGAAAGGAAGAATAGCTAGTCAAAACTTATGAGATAGAAAAGAGAGACTGAGGCTACCTGATGGATATATAATGACTGGTTTACAAGCAGTAGAATCCATGGCTACGTGTATTATAAACTTCTTTTGACTATTTTGAACAAAAATTGTTTTTAGCTCTGTCAACCCAGTTTCTGTAAGGGAATACTACTAGGGATTGGCTGTGGTTGCCTTGAATAAAGTGCTTCCTGAAGACAAGATATCAAATGACCATCCTGCCACTGCCATGAAAGAAAGAGAGAGGAGAGTCTAGTAGGCTGTTGAAAGAAAATGGCAAGCTAAAATCCTGAAAATTTTATACAGACATCTATTGAAATCCAGTTATTTTCTTGATCTCATCTCCTGCTTTCACAGAGTGGAAACAGGCAGAGTCTAAATTTCATGTTTGAGCTTAACTACAGTATCTAAGGAGTCCAAAGTCACTCCAAAGTTTTTGTATGCAAGTTAGAAAAATAACTGGGAAAGAACAGAACTCTAAGAGTGAAAAAGAGGATGTGAAAGAAGAGTCAGAGATCTTAAACTTTGCTCAGCGGCTGAAAGGATCCTTAATGTTTTATTTGATCTCATGCTGACATGGAGATAATGTAGTTATAACCTAAATTTAGTAGGTGAATTGCAGGACGCTAAATGATAATATCAATTAAAGTCAAATCTTCACCAGACCTTAGATCAATAGGACAATGATTGAGAAAGAACAAGATTAAGCAGTCAGGTATGGAGGTGATTCAGAGGTCTAGTAACTCTGCTGCAGCCCTCTATTGTTTGATGAGATCATTTCACACTAAGTGATGATAGCAACTTAGGTAACCCTCTAAGGCATTTTCCTTAAACCAGATCATGCTGTTTTGTAATTTACTCTGATTTGTTGCCTTCTAAAAGGTAAATCACAGTATGTTACAGACTCTCCTGGAGCAAATTAAAGAAGTCAAATCCTAAGACTGCTTTCACATTACAAAAATAATATATATACACATACATGTATCATGCATAGTGCCTATATAATTTACATAGATGTATATATTATGTATATGTGAATAAATGTATATATTATCTATACATGTATTTACAGCATAACTAATTCATATTGGCCTTAAAGTGGTACATGTAGGTAGGAATGGATCTGAGCTCATTTGTCAATGAAGCATGATCATCACTTTTGATTTGGCTGATTTAATTGATATGGTTTCCATATGCTGGCCGGACTGCCTGGGAGTTGTCTTAATTGTTTGCTTGGATGGATGCCTACAGTTTGAAGCCTGGGACTCAAAGGTGGCTTGCACTTAAAAGAAAGAAAATAGTTGAAATGCTGGAAAATGCTCAGTGTAATGAATGGAGGAAGCCACAAAGACATCAAGGTTAGAAGGTTGGGTGCATTTACTGTGTACTACTTCAGGTCATTTCCTAACTACACTCCGTGAGGAATAGCAGAAGACACTCTTTATGAAGATGTGGGGAACAGCACCTGTGATGAGAGCAGCGACATCTGGGAAACATTCTTGCTGGTAATTTGTTTAGACTTCAAGATGCTTATGGGAGTGTGCTCCTGAAATAGGTTCCTGGACTTGAAGGGTATCACAGAGGAGCAAAAGCAAAAGTGTTGCATTCAATCTCCAGAATTAGAAATGTGCGTGCTAATCAGCTCTTTGGGGGTCTTTGCGCTTGGATATTAATAATGAGATTCCCTGGGACAACGCAGAGAAACAGTTGTTGCAGGTTTCTTCAGTGGTATGTACAACTGGTCATATATTTTGGGGAGACGGTGGTGTTATATCTGGCGAACTTAAGCCGGACCTGAGCAAATATATATACATTTGTTATCCCACATCGAATCCCAGTACCTGAGTTAGATCCTAGACTCAGCAGCCCTAGAATGAAATGGAAGGAGACAGATAATATTGCAGTTGGACTCTGTAGCAATATTAAATTATGTATCAAGATATTTCCTCTAATCATATTTCAAAAGAATTTGGAGCAATTTAAAAAAGGGGAAAGGAAAACATCTACATCTTTTGCAAGTTAGTGGATGCTAAGTCAATGCCACTATTGTTCTAAAACTCAGAATACCACTGAGTTCTACTGGATAGAGTGAAGGACTGAAGGATTCTGGGTGACCTTCAGGATAGTAAATAAATACTGGGTTCAATGGACCAAATGCTATTCAGTTTGCCTTTCCCACTTGTATAGCATTTATTTGAAATTTAGAATTCTGTATTTGAAACACACACACACACACACACACACACACACACACACACACACACACTCTGGAGCAATCCCTACTAGTTTTTGTGACCCATATAGTAAATGTTATCATGGTGGCTTTATATCTCCTGAGGCTTCTCATCATTAATGAAATAGTAAATTAAAGGCAGTATTCTGTCCCCAGGGAAAACTTTCCCTTCACAGAGAAATTAGCGTTCCCATCAAAGACTTGAGGAGTGGCGATTCTTAATAAAACTCCATTTACCCGTCTAGTTGTAGAAGTGCAGAAGAGGCAGGGGCTTGAAAATGGGAATGAATTATCTTACAAAGCATTATATTTGACTCCAACTGAAACTGTTGTTCCTGATGTAGTTGCTCTGCTGGAGAAATTGAGCATGCTCACTGGCACTTGGAGAGCACTAGTGGAATCAGAAATATTTTTCCCCTTTCTCTCAATAAGTAAAAATATCGACGGAAGTTCACCTAAAGAATGAGGGGCAGCAGTGTACCCTTTTTGTCTTGCTTCTTGACTTCAAATATGTCCAGATTAATTTCTAGGGCCCTTGACTGTCTGATAATTCCAAAGAGTATTATTCTGTTCTGCTAGAAAGATAGTAGCATATTGATAGTGCTTGGAGGGAAAGAATTAGCAGACATTCTAAATGCCTTGGCAGAACACATACAGACTATAGATCTGGGGATAAATTCACCCCAAATACAATGGCCTAACTCCACAGTGAATATTCTGGTGATCTGCTATTACGGAACTTTGAAAGATGTTTCCTTAAAGTGAAGGTTAATGAACATTTTATTGTCTCCTGAAACCGAGGAGCAATAGGTTTGGTGGGACTTGTATTTTAGAAGCAAAATGTATCCTTAATGACTTCTCTATTCTCTTCTAATTATAGAATTTTCAAATACAAATGGAGTCTGAAATGAGTAAGTCTCTCTAGAGTTGTCAGGGCAAATAGTTACGGCTTTTAGCTTTTAGAACCCCGCAGGTCTAAATATGATCAACACATTTGTGACCATTGAGAATGAAATTTCTAGTTTTTGAAACAAAGCCACATCTAAAAAAAAAAAGTTCTTTTTGCCATTAATCTCTCATGGTTTTTAGTTTTCTGATCATGAGAATCATGTGCTCGTGTTACTTGAGTCAAACCTCCTATTTGGAAGTTTCATATAGCTGACCTACATATTGACGTGAGCATACCAAGCCTCCATCATAAAACAGAGGCGATTCAACAAGGGATGAGACCAAGCATACTGAAAGGACATGAGAATGGCATCCAAGCTTTCTTAGTTTGCTTTACCCATGCAAAACCGTATGTGAAAACCGTGAGCAAGTTTTCACGACTCTGCATGACATATTGGCAGTTGTTGGGACAAGTTGTCTTCCAGTCCTGAGTCTTTGCCTATGTTTACTTATCAGCATTCCCACACGGTGCTCTGACCTCTGCTATCATTTTTTACCCTGTACTTGTGCCTTTCTGTGAAAACTGTGAGCATTCTGGGATCCTTTGAAGTTGTCCAAACAGAATGAATTTCTATGGCTTCTAATACATGACAACACAACATATTTTTTAACACCTGTATGATGTTATAATAGACCATATTTTATTTTTAAATCTTGTCCAATATCAATTAGGTTAAAAAAATGTATATACATACCACTTACATAAAATACTATATGTATGATATATGATAAAATATCAACTTACTCTTTAGTCACCATTGCATGGCTTTTATTTTTCCACTTTTTCCCCATCTCTAACATGATGCCCACTATTAGTATTCAGCAGAGGATGATGGCAAGATTGCTTTTTTTTCTCTAACAATATTCTTCCCCTGAATGAAGAGTCACTGCTTATTTAACTTAAACAAGTATTAAATTCATTTTAATTCTACATTTCACAATTCTATTTCTGATATTGATCACAAAGAACGGTTCTGCGTGTGACATTGTGTTAAGTGTGAGGCAGACTGAATAAACAGGCAGAGGGACCTCCTCCCTAAGGCAGCTCACAACCCAAGAGAGCCAGCCTGATTATAAATAAACATGAACATTCAGACACCAGCACAGACATGGGGGAAATTAATATTTTTATCTACGTATTTGATACAGAGTACAATGGTTGGATGTCATGAAGAAGATTTGGGAAAGAAATAATGTTTTTATATAAGAAAGGAACATGGAAATTTTGAGAGCCTTCTCTCCAATAGTCAGTGTAATTATTCAACTCGGTGGTAAACTTTAGAGATTTGAAATGAGTTCTTTCTCTATTCATTAAGATAGCATCAAGAATGCTTGGCATAGACAGCATATGTCTGTACAGGACAGTGTGCAATGTCTGACTGCTAATAAGTCCCTCATGAAGTTGAGTCCTCTGTCTTAATGACATTTGAGCTCTGGGCATACTAATTTTATCTGACACAATGCACCCGGGTCCTCAGGATGTGTCTTCATATTGACCAGTTTCCTATAAATAGTTGGTCTTTGTTCCCTTTATGACAGAATCACAGAAGTAGCGATTGCACAAGTAATGACAAAGAAATCTTGCTTTTATTTTCATGTTTAACAGATACAATTTGAGTTCCGAATAATTCAATAAAGCTTAGTTTTAGAAAATGTTTAGCAACTGAATGTATTGAGAAGTTAAAACATTAAAGCTTTATATAAAATTTAACAAAAATAAAAATAATTAACATTAACCCTGTGAAATGTCAGTTATGTAATCACAGGATCTTTAAAAATTTATTTAAAATATATATAGCAAGTACTGCTCATGTCTTCTAATGACAGAGCTGTACCCGGTCTTCTCCTTGGAGCCATCTACTTGCAGAGAAACTGAGTCTTTCTCTACAGCAAGGAAGAGCATTCTGACATGGCTAAGTGAACTGTGTTGACTCCATGACCCTGTTGCTAAAAGTTGTTTCAGAGGCAGATTTGTGACACAGCTATGGTCAGTGAGAGGTAAGCAGAAATTCTGAGAAAGTTTGTCATCCTGTTAACATGGCAGGAACATTTTTCTATTTTATTACATGTGGAAGATTTTGTGTGAAGATATGAGGCTTGAAACTACTGCAGCCATATTTTAATCAAGAGAAACACCTTGGTCTGCCTGTGGCTGTGGTTCCACTTTCCATGGTTGCTGTTACTCTTGGTCAACCATGATCCAAAAATATTAAATAAATAATTTGTGAAGTGAACAATTCATAAATTTTAATGGAGTGTTCTTTTGAGGAGTGTGATGAAATCCTGAGCCCTCCAGCTTGATCTTGCCAGCAACTGAATCACTTTTTATCCAGCATTTCTCTATTGTTTATGCTACCTGTTTTTAGTCACTCGGCAGCCATATTGGTTATCGCATAGACTCTAGTGGCATCGCAGTGCTTACATTTAAATTAGCTTATTTTACTGAATAATGTCTTCAAAGCTCAAGATTCTGTCAATCCAGGTATGACAAAAAGAAGTTTTAAATGGTTCCATTTAAGTGGAAAGGCTGAGGCACAATAAGACTTGAGAAAAAAGAAGGAAAGAGAAAAAAGAGAGAGAGAGAGAGAGAGAAAGAAAAGTTGCATAACTTTTATTATAGTATGTTTTTATTATTGCTGTATTTCATTGTTGTTGTTTTAATCTCTTCTCGCTTTATCATATATGTGTGTATGTGTGAAAAATATACTTTGTTTAGGGTTCAGTACTAACCTTGGCTTCAGGCATCTACTGGAGTTCTTGGAAGAGACTTCCTGTGGCTCAGGGGGAACTAGTATAAGACAAAAAAACAAAGGCCAATATGCCGAGATTGACAGGGCAATGACACACGAACAACATGGCTTATGGCTGACACCGTCAAACCAATGAACTATCCCTGGAACTGTCCTACAACTAACTCTATAATTACATAACATATAAAAGCCATTATTATGTAAACCACTTTTTGTTCTTAGGCTTCCTATATACACACCTAATATACCTCAACTCTTACAATAAAAGTCCTCATTACCAAAACGAAAATAATGGTGACAAGAATAAAGATTGCAATCCACACATATGTTAGAATAGCACTGTTTTTAGGATAGTACAGGTTAAATTTAGTTTAGAAAAGCAAATTCTTTGCAAACTTGACAACTTTATCACTGGTGTACTGTACACCACTGCCGAGACTCACTAAGGACACTTGGAATAGATTAGGGGAACTCTGCATTATGGACTAGTGTGCTGTTGACTGTGATGGCTTACCAGTATCTTTATGATAGACATTCATGTCAACTCTACACTAAGTACCAGTACTCCTTGAATTTTAATTTTCTCTAGATTAAGGAAAAGTGATTATATAAGATGATAACTAAAAAATATAATTTCAGTTCTAAATATTTGTATCATTTTACTTATTTATAAATCAGAACATGGTTCCTAAGATAATTTTTTTTTTTACAAAATTCCTAGAATCCTGGGAAGGCTTTTTTCGTGGATTTCCTTTCTTCTCTGAGAAGTAAAAAGGTTGTGTTCTTAGACACAAGCACTACAATGATACTGAGAATAAACTTTTACGTAACAGATCCACATCCTCACTGACCAATGAAAAGGAATCATTAAATGAATATTCACTGATACAGCAGCAAGGACCCTCTGTGGGATCCAAAGGCTCTGAAACTATACCCCAAGGAAGAAAATTGTAATTGGGGATTTAGGGAGGTGTAGAATGCACCCATTTGAAGGGATTAGGGGCTTAAAGAAGAGACGGTAGGTAAGTTTGAAGGCAGACTGAAAATCAAATACAGTTGAGAAACTGAGAGGAATCCAATAGAGTTGGCAGAACAGGGAGACAAGTATAAGTTTAAATAGCAAAGCAGCGTATGGTCTAAGAACTTTGGAATACTGAGTCAGTCTTCATAGCAACAATGGTTATCGCCTTTGGGGGTATAACCTGCAAAAGCTGAAGGATCTGCGCCATCCCTGTTTCACACTCCCCTCCTGACCATGGCTCAGTCACTCTGCGAGCGGAGCCTCTCTCTGCCAATGCTTCATGGTGTAGACCTCCACTTTGGTGTTAGGTGCTGTGACATGAGAAGTTCATCTGATCAGCAGAATGAATCAAAGTGGAATAAATGGGAATAATGGAGAAATGGTCCAGTGATCAGATAAATATTTTCTAGGCAATTGAGTATCCATTGGCTGTTTCTAGGGTAGCAGTCAGTGGACAACTAGATGGAACAAGCTGATCCTAGGAGGAAGCAATGTAATACATGGGCTTTTTAATGCTCGAGAGGAGGATTAATGACTATCAACAGCTATTCACACACATTAGGCGTTTATTTTCTGGCCTAGGAAGTGGAATGAGTATGAGCAATAAGAAAACTCAAATGCTTTCTTATACTAGTCTGCTGCCATACTTTATGCCAGATAAGTGCTCACTGAATTTGCAGGGTTCCTATCTATTTAAACTACTTTATTAACTCATGTGTGGATGAAATGTAATTTCTCATACTTTGTAACATTCAAATAACAAGTCCTTGTAGGATTCAGAGATTCTTTTCTGCTTAGAGATTTAAAAAAAAAAATTTATCTTTAACTTAGGGATATTTATTGTTAATATTTTTCATCAGATTGCTTTTAGGATTTCTGGGTACTGGACATTGAGATGCAACTTTTTTTTTCCTTAGTTTTGAGTTATCTTTTAGAAACTTCCCTCAGTTTGAGGCTTTCGATATATGGCAAACAGTCATTTCTATAATAAAATAGGGTGATGAATCATTCATAACATAAAGCATATACAGCCAGGTGCAGTGGCACGCACCTGTAATCCCAGCTGCTCGGGAGGGTGAAGGGAGAGGATTGCTAGTTCCAGGTCAGCCTGCGCAACGGAGTGGGACCCTGTCTCAAAAGAAAAATAAATGGGCTGGGGCTATAGCTCCACGGTAGAGTGCTTTCCTAGTACATGTGAACCCTGGCTTCAATTCTCAGTATATACGTACTCAGGACCTTTAATTTACTTATTCTCATCTGATAGGTGAATTAGTGAGCATAATATATAACAGTGTAGAAGTGTGTTTTGATAAATGCTGGCGCAAGGCATCTCCTCTGATAGCTGTACATTTTATATCAGGGTTATTTGCCTTTTGCAAGGAAAAGTAGAATGATAATTTTTCAAGGTGCAGAAACCAGTGAAAGTAATGTCTGCTACATTTCTAATGACAATGCACAATTTTTACTTTGCTAGCCATGACATATTCAGATTCTTTTTAAAATCAACTGCATATAAAAGGAGAATAAATGGAATTGCCCAAGTGTACACCAAAACTGTTCCAAACAAACAAACAAACAAACAAAAAAACAAACAAACTAGAAGACCTGACAAAAAACATAAAACACCAAAAATGTTGTTGAAATTTTGGAAAGCACCAAAGCCCACCACACTGGACCACCAGGATCTAGGGGTTAGGGTAGTGTGCAGCCCAACCTTGTGTGCTGCTTTCTGATGAAAGGTGCTCACCCGTTAGTAAGTGATACAGATCCAGGAAGCTGTCAAGTGAAGGAGAGAGTTGCCGCACACAAGCAGCTGGGACTCAGAGCTGAACTTTTCATAGTCTTCATAGAAAAAAGAAGACAGACTCTCATAGTTCTGTGTTGCCAGAGCAGCCAAGACTTGGGAGGCCGAGATGTCAGAATGAATTGAGAGTGTTTAGATGAGACTGGGGTTTCATTCCATGTTCTTCATCTAGGCATTTGCTGAGTCCTCAGAAGTCAAACACAAAGGAGCAGCTAAAATCTGGGAAATCAAGCTCAGAAAATGGCAGTCTTGTGGAACTGAGGAGATGGAATTGGGAGTTAAAGACTTCCGAGGAGAAGGGCTATAGGAAACACAGGGAAGGTCCAGATTAGACTATCAAAGGGCCACAACCCAGCCAAAAGCTACAGTGTGTAGCTACTGAGCATGCTAAATCTGGCAAGTCCAAATTCAGATACACCGTAATTATAAATACACATGATCTTAAAGTTTTCTACAAAAAGGAAAAAAGGATATTAAATATCTTAACTTTTATATTGACATCACATTGAGGGAATGACATTCCACTTATGCCAGATTAACAAAATAATAGTAAAACTATGTCCCCCTTTTTCTTTCTACTTTTTAAAATGAGCTCTTAGACTCTTTGAAACGACATATGTGTTTCACATCACATTTCTATTGAGTAGCCCTGAGTGAAGGTGAATTAGGAAGAGATCAGCTCTCACAAAGATTCAATGTGAAGTTTGAAATAGATTGATTCCAGGCTAGAGTAAAGATGATCTTCACTTTGATACCTGTTTCCCAGAGGAAATAAAAATATTTTCCAGAGAGAGAGAGAACTATATCCAAAACCATATATAAATGCAACATTTTAAAAATGTTGATATTGAATCAATAATCAGCAGACGTATTAGACAATAGGACTAAATAATTATAAAGCGACAGACAAAAAATAGACCATTCAAGTAGACACAGAAGAAATAAAAGTACAGACATCATCAGGCATAAACTTTAAGATTGTATGACTAGTATATTCAAGAATATAGATGCAAAAATGAATAATTTAACCATGTACTCATGCTTACATCTGTACTGAAAAACAAAGGGAAAGTCTGGACCTGTGAAATAAAATAACTAAAATGGAAACTAAACTATTTTAGTTGCAGATTAAAGTAGAATAACATAATATTTATTTATTTATTTATTTTATTTATTTATTTATTTTTTTGGTGGTGCCGGGGATCGAACTCAGGGCCTTGTGCTTGCAAGGCAAGCACTCTAACCACTGAGCTAAATCCCCAGCCCCTAGCATAATATTTATTACTGAAAGACAACTTACCAGAAGAGATCCATACTGGAGAACAGACCCCTAAAAAAGTGGAAATTGTATTAAAAAAACACATTTTCTTAATCCATTCTGCTGTTGATGGGCATTTGGGATGCTTCCAAGATTTAGCTATTACAAACTGTGTTGCTATAAACATGGGTGTGCATGTATCACTGCGGTATAATGATTTTAATTCTTTTGGGAAGATACCAAGAAATGGAATAGCTGGGTCAAATGGAATCTCTAGTCCTAGGTCCCTGAGAGTACTACTCTGCCATAAAGAATGATAAGCTTGAGATATTCCTAGGTAAATGGATGCATCTTGAGACCACACTCTTAAGTGAAATAAATCAGACACACATGTTTAAATACCGCATAGTTCCTCTGGTGTGAGAAACTGAAGTGTGAATAAAGACTAAAATGTATTATATTGGGAAAGGGAAGAAAATGTCTGAATGGGAAAGGGAACAAGGGAGGGGGAAAGGAACAGAGGGACAAGAGAAATAAGAAATGGAAGGAAAAAATGGAAACAAATCTTTTGTAAATAGGGAGGGAGGAGGGGGTGAGGGGAGGGGAATGGGAAAAAAAGAAGCAACAAGATATATCATGTACAGGTACAAATTCCCTATGATGAATGTTATCACAATGTACATCTAAAATGTACCATTAAAATAAAATTTTTAAAAAGTGGAAATTGTATATTAGAACAAAATTGCATATTTTTAAAGCAGTTAAATCAAATAAGAAGATGGTGGAGCGGTGAACAGCAGAGAAACAACCTCCCGAAGATTTGTTTTCCAGAAGCTGGAATATAGCAAGGTGAGGAAGAGTAGAAGGAGGGAAATGTGTTCCCAGGACCCAGAAGGGATCTGAAATGAGAGTTGAAGCCCACAGGGAGAGCAAAAGGAGAGACCTCAGCACAAAAGAAGGAGGTGGTGGACTGATGGCGCTTTCTCCCAGACCCGTGGCTTGAACCTGCACAGTGACTACAGGTGACCCCAGAGGCCTCCATGGAAAGACACACCAGTGGAGCAGAGCCGTGGACACAGCAGACTGCAGGCACTGGTGAGTTATTTTGGTTCAAACTCCCCCAGAAGAAGGCAATTGGCTGGTCGCCATCTTGGAGAGAGGCCTACTGAGCACAGATCTCAGAGAAGATGCTGGTGGTGGCTCTCTGGGGTGGGGCAGGGCAGAGCTGAGTTCAAGCTCAGATTTGTAGGAGGGCAAGGAGTCAAGTCCAGGCTGGCAGGAGACACAGAGTGTGTCTCTAGCTGAACAAATCAGGTTCCATCCTTACAGCCAGAGACCAGCTTGAATGAAAATGGTGGGTTTGCTCACTACCTCACCAGGAATCTACTGCTGGGATTAATCAATACATGCCTGTGCCTGCCTACTCTGTATACCAGTGACAGCAGAGACACACCTGGAAGC
>PVJO010011850.1:36066-57891 GCA_004026905.1 Hystrix cristata | reverse complement strand
ACAAATAATTATCATTTTACCTGCGGGCCTGTTTCAGTTCCTGTACTGGAATTATTCACTTTTCTGTTATCTCTTTCCTCTCTTTTCTCCTTCTCCTTATTCCTTTCCTCATATTCCTTTCTCTTCTGTAGTATGACTCTGAAAATAACAGTGAAAAAATCAATACTTTTATCAAATGTAAAACTTACTAAAATGTTAACTTTTTGTTATATAATGTCAAACTATTAGAAAGTAAGTAAAAATGTTTTCTACCTTTTATTAATTAAATAGCTATGACTCATTAACTATCAGAGATTTAAAACTTACTTGAATAGTAAGGAAGTTGGAAATTCTAAGTTAGTCTTTCGTTCCTTAATTAAATTAAATTATTTATTTAAGTAATTATTTCATTACTTAAATCTGGCTCAAAATAAAATAATGTACATGTTTATTTTGATGGAAAGAAATATCAATACCATTTCATTATTTAATGTCTATTTGTAACCAAAGAGTCAAAAGTATGTTATAGAATCAGAATTAGGTACGAGTCCTTTCTCTCCATTGTTTTCTCCTATCCTTCCTTTCAAAATCCACTCCATGGACTGTTCAGTGGAGAATTTTCTTCTTTCATATATTGAAAATATTTATGCACAGTATTGGGGATTAAATTATTTGAATGGACTCCATTCTTTTACTTTAGAAAAACAAGGTCTGATAGTAAAACATTGATTTCTTTTTAATTCTTTGAAAAAATGATTGAAAATATGGGGATGAAAGAGCATGAAAAGGGCGATATATATGCATTGGTACCTCGGGTCATAAATTTAATTCGTTCCACGATTCTGGATTGTGGGGAAGATGGTCCGGTTTTTTTTTATCACCCGAGGCAGAGTTCACAAACAGAAGTAAAATTTTGCCAAATGCTTCTGTTTGAGAACCGAATTGTTCAGGAACAGAAACATTCATGAACTAAAGTGTTACTGTGTGTATGTATATCAGGCGTATATACACAAGACATAGATATATGTGACGTGTATGTGTATATGTACATCAAACATAGATATAAGACATATATAGAGAACATATATTTCAGACATACATATCAGAAGACATTTATCAGTCATATACTATATCAGATTATATATATCAAATACTCATTAGACATATATCAGACAAATACATTAGACACATATAACAGATATATAAGTATTGAGCATATATATGTATATATCAGGCTTGTATATATCTGACAACATATATGTCAGACACACATATATGACTCCTCCCAGGCGAGGGGAGGAGCAAGTGGAGGCTTACCACACTTCACAGTATTGCAAAAAAGTGAAGTTTTAGAGGCTTCCACGAGAATCTCTGTCCATTCAGAGTGTTTCATGCTCATTAGTGGCACATGTGTCACCCTTTGATAAATGCTAGTGTTTGTACCGAGTGAGGGGCCATCTCAATGAAAAGGAAAGAAGGTATATGACAATACACTTAGTGTTCACAAATGTAGTGGGAGTCCCACTTTCAAATGAGCTTTCCCCCTTCAAGATAACCATCTAGAAGAATTATGCAATTATAGCAACACTACTACTGCGTGAACTATTTCTAAATACTCTTTTCTTTTTTTGCCATGCTGCGTAAGGGACTATTCTCACACTTGCAAATTCTTTTTTCTCTTGGGAATAATTTTATTTTTATAACAGCCAAACCTACATTTTATTTTTATAACAGCCAAACCTACATAAATAATTTTAAGCATTGTGATTTTTACTATTTTTAAAAGTCAGAATTATATAATATCATACGATCATTATATGGTTGATAAAGTGACAATAAAAATAGTTACCGCTACAAATCGATTAAAGTATATTGTGGAAATTAGACAATAGCATCAGAAGGTGGATATATAGAAATACAACATTTACTTGAATGTATAATTTTTAAAATACAATCACTTCGTTTTACTATCACAATTCAAAAGAAAAGTAATTCATCCATGTGGTATTTCCTGAGGGACTGAGGATCATGAATAATGCAAAGACACATTATATTTGCAATACTCTTCATTAAAAATCAAATTAAAAAGCAATGTAAAAAGACCAAATTTTAAAAAACTCATCATTTTCCACTCTTTCTGGGTCCAGGGCTAAGAGCCAGCATGGCAGGGCTTTCAAAACACCTCCTGGTGAAACCCTGGGGGCAAAGGTCACTGCAGACCTGTCCTTTCCTACATGAAATTGATGGTGTTGGTGGGCAAGGTGTGGTTGCTGGCTGTCTTTCAGGCATGGTGATGGATCCATCCCCAGCCCTCCAAGCATGCTGCTCTCTCCTTGGACCTACAGCCCACCCCTGACAGCCAGCTGCTGGGCCTGCAGCAGACGTGTTGTGACTCCGGACCTTTGCTCAGCAGGTTGAACCACCCAGTCTCACACAATATGGTGGTGTTATATGTCCATAAACTCGCATGCCTATTTGAAAACTGTGTTTGCCTCCTTTCAGTGACATCACATGTGGGAGCTCTCCTTCCTGGGACACCACTCTGGGCACCAAGTAGGGGAGCTAGAGAGAAGGAATGCTTTGTCCCTTAAATGAGGGGTAACCGGTTTAATTTGTTAAATCACACATCTATGAATTCACATACATCAGAAAAATGCGTATTTTCTTTCTTGTAGAAAATAACAAAAAATTCTCCAGGGGTATCTATATTTACTGTCAGTAACTTTAAAGAGAATCCTATTTCATATCAGAAATGCATTGACAAAGAAATTAATGTGTAATAAACATCTTAGTGTTAGGTTTACGCGGCGGGAGGGGGAAGGGAAAAGGCTGACGACGCTCGCCATGGGAGAAAGCTTTATTAAGGTGTTACAGCTCCCCCCTGTCACTCGAGTGAGAGTGCCCTTTTATCCCTTAGCTGCCCCCCCCCCTTTCGTGACATTGGAGGCTTGAAAGTGTGTATTTGGGATTGGTCCTTTCTATATGGGGTGACCAGGTAGTGGACACCTCCCCTGGGCAAATTGGCACGACGGACCTAATTGGGGACTCTAGTCAGGGGGAGGGGCCATTGTTTCCGCGGGAGATTCTGGCATAGAGACGGGGGAAGGGGCTTTGTGAGAAACCGGCAACGGCCATTTTGGCATCTGGGGAGGGTCATCCTAAAACTTAGCAACTGTGTTTACCCTATCATGAATAATTGGACATTTCCCCCAATTTATCTTTTGGATAATCCCTGATTATATTCTTATGCTGAAGTACTTGTGTGGTCTATAAAATGTGGAACTTAATACAAAATGTCAGTTTTGCTTATTCTGTAGATTTTCAGAATACTGTGGTGGTACAGAACTCCACCACCTAAGAAATAATCTTGATGACTACAGCACCATGAAATAGCAAGTGGACAGCAGGTCCCACTCACTTCAGAGAGAAGAAAAGCAGATGTCAAACCACCTTGACTGCAGACCCTGCAGGCCAAATGCATCCTTCTTTTGGCACTGCCAATTACTTGAATAAATCAGGCCTAACCGGGTTAAAATGTCAGTACCCAACGGCACTAAGAAAACTCTAGTACTTTTCCACCATGCAGTTAAATATTAAGCATGTATCCCTGGTTCTGTGTGCATTAATACAGGGAGGAAAAGGTTACTTTCCTAATCACTAGATGAGATTGTTCATTTGCCAGGAGACTAAAACTATTGTCATAAGAGATTAAACTGGGTGATATGGATGTTCCTGCTAAAAGGTTTTAAGTCTTTGTTTATTTATATACATAATCCTTTCTCCTCTGCTCATTAGTCACCCTTCCTAAAATACTCACCCTTCGCCTGGCAATTTCGATGACTACTGCTTTTTCAAATTGTTTGCTATTTTAACTCACCAAAATGTGATTTGGCAAATTTCAATAGAAAATCATTTTCTGAAATATGTAAGTAAATGTGTTAAAATGAGAACCTTGCTAAACCCATTAAGATATCCTGGGGCTAAGGACACTGGGGAGACTTTGATCTCCAGTGACAGAAAACTGACCTCACACCAACAGAATGTGAACTTCTAAACTCACTGATAGCCCTCTGGCTTGGGGTCAGAATTTATGTTCCTTCTCCCTAAATTGTTTGACTTAGATGATGAAAGATGACTAAGGTAATAGAGCAGGGTAGCCTGCAGGAAAAGCCGCTGATTTAGGTTATATTAAGCCTGGTTTTTCTGAAGTTCTATGTAATTGTCTTGTTATACTATAGAAGTTATTAGAATTGCTTGTCATTTTTTACGTTAGGAATAAAATTTATTTTACCAACACAGTGTATGTCAAGTCATTCCGTGAAAATAGCTTTTAGCCTCTAACGCTGATTTTCTTTTTAATTTTGCAAGATACAAATTTTAACTATCTGTAGCTATTTGACTGTGATCTATTCTGACTAATTAATTTAAGAATGTGAGTTTAGTTATTATTCTTACAAAAGGCCTAAGGAGATTAATTTCTGATAGTAATTTTACATCTTGTAGTCTTCTAATTTTTTTTTCTTTTGGCTATAGCATAGTATTTCCAAATTCACTAAGTCTTCTAAAATTTTCCAAATGAATCGTCAGTTCAAAAGAACATATTTTATTACCCCCAAACAGTTCCTCTTTTCTGTATGCATTTTTAATGCACCTGACAATTGTTGCAGCATGTGTTCATGCATCTAATTATAAGATAGGTTATAATATGGGAAAATAAGATTCATAAAACTACAAGAGCACTAAAACATTTTTCTGCATGTAGTCAGAAAATTGAGCAACTAATAATATTGTAGCTTTTGCTTATAACATCTTTGCAAGATGGAATTTTCCAGGCCACGTGATATAACCCATGTTAGGTCCCCTGCCTCCTTACAGATGAGGAAACTGAGGCTAAGACAGCAGCCTCTACAAGACATGGGCATCATAAGGAGCATACTATGGTGTGGATGGTCTGTCCCCCACAGGTTCATGTGCTGGAAGCTTGGTCCCAAAGTGGTGATGTTGAGAGGCAGTGGGACCTTTAAGAGGTGGAGCCTAGTGGAAGGTCACTGGGGTGTGCTCTTGGAAGGGATTGGCACTGGTCTCAGGGAGTGAGCTAGTTGTTACGAAAGAGCGGGATTAATGCCCGGATCACCTCATGGATCATGAGGTCCTCACCAGGGCTGAACTGATGCTGGCCCTGGTCCCTAAAACCTCCAAACTGTGGGCCCAATAAACCTTTTGTCTTTATAAAGTACTCAGCCTCATATTTAGTATTTCATTACAGTCATAGAAAAAGAATGAATTTAGGACATACACATGATTCAAACAGAGGCCACAGGAAAGTCAGAAATTAATAAACATAAGCTTACATTACTAGATTACATAGATCAAATGGGAAATTAGACACCATGATGAAAGCAAATGTCTAGGTTTAATGCAGGAGGTAGAATTGAGGCAGCATCAAACACCTTACATCTCACAATGATCTTTCTGAGATTAAAGCATCCCTAAAAGAAGATGACTCTCTGAAAAGCTGCCACATAGTCTCTCAGTGGGGAGCACACTACTCCACCTGAGCCTATATGGTGACTTCCAGCTGGGTAGAATGCCTGTGCTTGAAGACAAGGCAAGATAACGTTCTGACCTCTGCGTATTCTCTCACAAATTGAAGGAATCAGTCATTTCAGTAGTGTACTTTCCCCACATTTATTTTTGTCCTTTTTGTATTAGTATATGTCTATGATGCATAATAAATACCTTCGTCTTGGGGAATTGGTAAATATGCGTGTTGCATCTTGATTCTATTGCTTTGCCTTCCACTCTCCTTCCCCCACCCCTCTCCCTGCAGTCTCCACCGACCTCCAAATTTCCTTCTCATCTACACCAAGTCTATATCCCTGTTTCCTATCATCTCTCTTTTAGTTTGCTCTTTAAATTGTTTATACTTTGGGTTTCTAATATAAGAGAAATCATGCAATATTTAACACTTTTGTCTGATTTATATCATGTAGCAATATGGCTTCAAGATGCATATATTTTCCTAAAAACAATTCAAATTTATCCTTCTTTATGGCAGAGCAGTACTCCGTGGTATGTGTTTACCACTTTTTCTTTATCCATTCATCTGTTGTTGAGCATATAGGTTGCTTGAAAGATACAGCTATTATGAGTTGTGCTGTTACAAAGATAAGTATGCATGTATTACTGTAATATGATGTCTTTAACTCTTTTGGGAAGATACCCAGAAGAGGTACAGTTGGATCAAATGGAATCTCTGTTTTTATTTTTCTGAGAAATCTCCATACTGATTTCCTTTGTTGTTATACTAATTTACATCCCCACCAACAATGTAGAAGGGTTCCTCTTTTCCTGCTGTCTCATAAGCATTTGTTACTGATTTCTTGATGACAGCTATTCTTTCTGGGGTAAAATAGAACCTCAGTGTTGTTTTCATCTGCATTTTTCAAATGACCAGCAATGTTGAACATTTTTTCATGTATCCATTGGCCATTTTCTTTTGAGAAGTGTCTGTTCATTTCAGTTGCTCATGTTTTGATTGGGTCTTTTATTTTGTGGGAGTCTAATTTTTTTTTTTTTGAGTTCTTTCTGTATTCTAGATATCAATCATCTGTCTGAAGAGTAACTGGTAAAACTTTTACCCATTCTGCAGATTTTCTCTTCTTTCTGCTGGTCATTTTGTTGGCTGCACATAAGCTTTGTTGACTGTTGATGTTATTTCTTATGCAGTTTGGGTTTTGTTCAGAATTCTTTGCCTATGCTTACATCTTTGAGAATTTTTATCTATTTTGGCTTCTGGCCAAAGCAGTGTGTCTGTTTTTTTAATTTTTATTTTTACCAAGAACATGAACTGGTACACTGTATACATAATGATCATAATCAACATGGTTATTTTGTACCTGTACATGATGTATTTTGGTTGTCCCCCTTCTTCCCCTCCCCTCCCTTCCACTCACCCATACCTCCCTATTTGCAACAAGTTTATCTACATTTTTCCATTTTTTCCCCTTTCATCTTACTTTTCTTTTAACCTTCCTCGTTATCCCCCTTTTCCCTATCTAGTTCTCCTACTGTGTCTGTTTTTATATCTAGGTCTTCATTCCATTTTTATTACATTTTAGTACAGTGTGAAAGATATGGGTTCAGAGTCAATCTTCTGCATGTAGTCAGTTTTCCCAGCACTATTTGCTAAAATGGCTATCTTTTCTCCAGTGTATGTTTTTTGGCTTCTTTGTTAAAGATCAAATGGATGGGTGTTCCTAGAGTGGTTTCTGCTTCTTCTGTTCTGCTCCCTTGATCCACATGTCTGTATTTGTTCCAGTACCATGTTGTTTTCAATACTATAGCTTTGCATTTTAATTTGAAATCCAGGATTGTGATGCTTCCTGCTTTGTTTTTGCTGCCCAGGATTGCTTTCCCCTTCTGGGTCTCTTCTAGTTCCATATGAACTTTAGGATTGTTTTTTCTAGTTTCATGAAGAATTCTGTTGGCATTTTGATTGGGGTTACATTAAATTTATATATTATTTTGGTAGTACAGCCATTTTGATAAGATTGGTTCTGCCTATCCAGGGAATGTCTTTCCCTTTTCTGAAGGCCTCTTCAAGGTACTTTCAGAGTACTATCGTTTACAATACTGATGTCTTTAACTTCATCAGTTAGATTAATTCCTAGATATTTCATTTTTATTTGAAGCTATTGTAAATAGTATTGTTTTCCTGATTTCCTTCTTGGTTGGTGCGTTGTTAGTGTATAGGAACACTAATGATTTTGTATCTTGTTACACTGCTAAATTTTTTATTAGTTCTGGGAGTCTTTTGATGGAGTTTTTGAGTTGTCTATATAAAGGATCATATCATTTTCAAATAAGTATACTTTTATTTCTTCATTTCTTATACATATCCCTTTTATTTCTTCTTCTAACCTGATTACTCTGGCTACATTTTCAGATATAATATCGAATGAAAGTGGTGAGATTGGACAACCCTGTCTTGTTCCTGATTTTAGAGGAAAGTTTTTCAATTTTCCCCCATTTAGTGTGATATTAGTAGTGAGTTTTGCATAAATGACTTTGATCAACTTGACATAAAGTCCTTCTGTATCTATTTTTGTCACAGTTTCTATGATGAATGGTTAATGATTTTATCCAAAGCTATTCCTGCATCTATTGAGATGATCATGTGATTTTGGCCCTTTCTTCTGTTTGTGTGATCTTAGTCAGTTTCTTTGTTGCTAGGACACAGTACCTGACACCCACAATTTAAAGCCAAAGAGATTTATTTTGGCTCACTTTTCAGAAGTTTCAGACCTTGTGTAGTTTGTGGCATGGTAGAAGGGCCTGGGCAGAGAAAAGCTGCCCATGTCATGGTGGTTGGGAAGTAGTGTGAAGGAAGAAGCTTGGAAGGGACCCTTCTAGATCATACCCACAAGGACCTGCCTCTTCCAAACAGACCCCACCTCCTAAAAGCAAGTCAACTATAAAGCTGTATAATCCAAGACCTCCCAAAAGCACCACCTATGAGTGCTTGAAGCTCTTGGGGAAAACCTGGATAAAAACCACAATATGTAATGTATTACATTTATTGATTTATGGGTATTAAACCATCCTTGCATTTCTGAGATGAAGCATTTTCGGTCATGATGAATGAACTTTTTAATGATTTGCTGCATTCTGTTTGCCAGAAAGTTGGGATTTTTGCATTTATGTTCATTAAGGAGGTTGGCCTGTGCTTTTCTTTTCTGTTTGTCCTTGTCTGGTTTTGGTATAAGGGTAACTGTAGTTTCCAGGAGTGATTTTGGCAGTGTTCCTTTCCAGTTTAATTTCATAGAAAAGGTTGAGGAATTTTGAGGCTGGATGAAGAAGTATTTGTACCCTGAAATTCTGGTAGAATTCTGTAGTGACTCCCTCAGGTCCTGGGCTTTTCTTACTTGGTAGGGGTTTTTATTACTCCCTCTATTTCAATGCTTGTTATTGGTGTATTTGGGGTTTTTATATCCTCTTGGTTCAATTTTGGTAGTTCATTACATGTATAATTATTTCTTCATTTGTTCTAGGGTATCCAATTTATTGGAATATAAATTTTTGAAATAGTATATTACAGTACTCTGGATTTCAATGATATGTGTTGTGATTTCAGATCTAATTACATTTATATGATGTTTTTTCTTTTCATTTTTTTGGCAAGTTTGGCTAAAGCTTTATCAGTGTCGTTTATCCTTTCAAAGAAACAACTCTGATTCACTGATCCTTTGTTTTTTTTGGTCTCAATTTCAATAATTTCTGCTCTGATCTTTGTTTCTTTTTAGCAGTTTTAGGATTAGATTATTCTCGTTTTTTTAAGAACTTGAGGGGTATCATTAGGTTATTTATTTGATTTGTTCAATTTTTTATCATGTACATTCATAACAATAAACTCTCTTAGGACTGCTTTCATGTTTATTTATTTTTTAATGGAAAAATAGAAAACTATATATTTATCGTGTAAAATATGATGTTTTGATATGTGTATGCATTGTGAAAAGGCTAAATGAAGCCAAGTAACATATCACATTATCTCTCATTTATTTTGTGGCTAGAACAGTTAAAATCTATTGCTTAGCAATTTTTAAGAATACAGTACATCATTATTAATTATAGTCATCATCTTGTACAATAGATTTCTAACTTGAGTGGTTTTCTTAAATGCTACTAAATAAATGGGAATAAATTCTAGAAAAAAAATACCTTTCAGAATACGGTCACCTAGAACAGGTTGCACAATTTCATCTACTTAGTGCCAATAATGAAGAAGCCATTGTTGTGATTGCCAGCTCCAAACTCTGCTCTGAACCTTTGCTCAATAGATGTCATTGCCTATTGGATATCCCCATTTGGGTGTCACAGAGTCATTTTAAACTTGGTATGTTCAAATCAAACTCTTTATTTCCCCCCACAAAACCTGCTATAGCCTTAATCTTCCTCATCTTAATAAAAGTCAACTCTGTTCATTCTATTGCTTAGCCCAAAACCATGAAGTCATTGATGACTCCTTTTTCCCTAAACTCTTCAGCTCATTTTTCAAAATATATTTCAGAATATAATGAATTATCACCAGTCTTTTCTCTTTTATCTTTATCCAAACCATCCCCCTCTCCTTTGACAGATGTGATAACTTTCTCACTGTTAGCTTTCCACTCACTAAGACGCCAAGCTGACACCCACAACTGAACAGAGGGAAGGTTTAATTTGGCTCATGGTTGCAGAGGTTGCGGTCCATGGCTGATCGGCTCTAAAGCAGAAACATTGCTGGGTCCAGTGCCGCACCTTTCTGAAGCACCTGAAAAAGGGGCAAATGCATAATGAAAGAGACAAACATATAATTTAGTTAAAGCGGGGTGTCGGGAGCACTCTGCTCAGTGAACAGCTAAGGCCCCGAGTTCCTTCTGTGCTGTGTATTTTATTGAGGGAAGTTACACAGGCAAGTGTTTATTCTAAGAGTTAAATCTGTGTGAGCAGCAAGGTAAATAGTGCAAGATATTCTAATCTACTAGGTACATCTGGGGGTGGAGTATTCTGGAACAATGCAGAGTCAACATCCTGTTTAGTGATGGGTCCTGTTGGTGTGCCAATTGGAACGACAACAGGTTTTGTGGCTTGCCACCTCCCTGTTTCAGCTGCAAGTTGAGGGTCTCTGCCTTGACTGGCTGCAACAAAACATCTTGGTGGAAGGGCGCAGTGTAGCAAAGTTACATAGTTCATGGCATCTGGGAAGTAGAACAGGGTAACAGTACCAGAGAAGAACAGGTGAGGGACCATGCAGACTACCGAAGGTCACACCTCCACAACCCAGCCAGACACGCCCAGGATCACACTTTCCTATTCTGCCAGGCATTTCTTAATCCGATGGATTTGACATATTAGGATTAAGAGTCACAGAGACCCCCTTTTCTACCTGCCATCCTCAAAAGTCTATTCTCTGAGCAGCAGTCCAGAGAGATCTTTGAAAAATTAATCAGATTGTATGACTTCTTTCCTTAAATCCATCAATGGCTTTCCATATCACATCTAAAGAAATCTAAAGACTTTTCAGTGTTTTCTCAGGCTCGAGTCCTTTGCTTTCTCCCATCCAGGCAGACCACGCCCTAGAGGCCTTGCTCTTTGAAGAAAACACAGAACACACTCTGGCCTTTAGGCCTTTACCTGGGTGCCATGCTGGATCTGGACCACATTGCCCTAGATATCTGTAGCCCATGTAGGTCTCTGCTTACGTGTCATGTAATCAAGGAATCCTAACCTGAGCACCCTATATTAAGCAGTTCCTCACCCAGGGGTCTTCCTCAGGAGCACCCCATGCACTGTAGTGCCCATTGGGTCCAATACAGGGCCCCAGGGGAGGGGCAGCCAGGACCAAGGAGCTTGTTGAGCCCTGCTCTCCTCCCTGGTGGCCAGGCCACCCAGTGGAAGGATGCCTGGATGCTTTCCCAAAATGTGTTGGCCAAGAGACTCCTTAAAATTTCATAGAAGCAAATCTGACTACACACACACACACACGCGCGCGTGTGTGTGCGCTATATACATATTTTAAATATATATATATAGTATACAATCTCTCTACCCAACTGACCCTTTACCAGACTATAAGCTTAACAAGACATAAACTTTATTTTCTTGTAATCTGGGTCATCTATCTCTCCTAGAACACTGCCTAGCACTTGATAGAAAAAAAAATAGGTACCTTTTAGTGAATTAATGAAGAAGCCAGTAAGAAAATCAGCTATGTGTGGGACAAAGAATGTTGAAAATAAGTTCAGAAATCTAGAAGCTATTCTAAGATTTAAAACAAAACCAAAAACACAAAGAAGGAAGGCAAAATGGAACTATTAGCTTGGTAGTGATAGTACTAACATAGGTGTTTCCTGAATGTGATTGAATAAGGTTTAAACTTTAGCAAACTTGCATATGCTAATTCAAGGTAATTGTTCAAACTATTCAAACCCCAAATGCATACTATAAAACATTTGATTTGATTTAAACATGTTTAATGAATAAAACATAAAGGAAATGGGTGTTTTCTTACACAGAAAGAAGTTTTAATAGCAGGCTTCATTCCTTGACTCAAATATTTACAATCTGCAATGAAGCAAATGACCAATTTTCTTCTTGAAAATCTGGTAGTACGCTTGCAATCACACAATCGTTTTTACAGAAATATCAATTTATACTACAGATAGCTAAAGCAAAACGCAGAGAGATCAAGCAATTTGTCAAATTTCCACGGGAAATGAAGCTCATGCTTGAGGTGGAATTCAAAGCTCCTGGCTGACTAGGGCTTTGTGAACTACACCATAGTATTTTCCTTTTATGGGGTAAATGCCACCACTCACTGTTTGTACCACATGTTCCAGGACAGCTGTGGAAGTCCGACCGCCTACTTCATTTGTGCACTCCCCTGTGTTGTTTGGAAAAGTAAATGACTGTGATCTACACCAGGTAGGAGAGCCACATCCACAGCCCCTCTCCCATCCCTTCTCTCTACCATCCTGACTCTAGGAGCCGGGAAAGTACCTAAGGAAGCTGTTTCTTCTCTTTTAACTTATTTCTTGGCTTTAGTCATGCATTAAAAAAATCTAAAATCTTTATCCTGTGTTTTACTTTCATGCTCTATAGTGAAAACTCTGCTTGCCTATGTCGACACAGATGTCTGGAGTTAGTGACATCTACCAATGGTGTCATCTTGCAAGCTGAAATAGTATAGTTTGTATTCTTTTTTGGTCTTTCAAGAGATATCCTATAGTTACCTGCAAGCCACAGTCCCAGGAGCACACACAGACTCCGCACAGCCTGCTAAGCACTCAGTAGCATTTAGTGAACAGGAAGGTCAAATGAACCCTCATTGGGTCTAATCACAAGATGATCACGCTCAGCTGCACAGGTCTTTCTGATCTGGTCTTAATTCCTCAGAAACCACGTATCAGCCAACCGTGAATGCTTGGTACCATGTATCAGGAAGAAATGCTTTTGCAAGTTATAATTAAAAGGCTGCTCGTAACACGCATGCAATTATGTGCTGTCTAATACTAGCTCTCAAAGGTGCGTAGGTGGAGGTGGCCCCTAAATTAGTTGCACATGTGGATGTTTTGCTGCAATATTGCCTGCAGCTGTGGAGGACAGCAAAGTTTATCATTCTATTAACCTCACAATTAACCCTCATTACACGGGCTGCTTACTGTGGGTGCATCCCCTGGATATGTTCAGTGTGTTCCTGGCCAATTCCATCACACTGTTGGGACTGGACAGGATGCGCTTATCATAGTAGCTCTTGATATAGGAAAATCTCTGTTGCCGGATTCAATTCAGCAGTGTCTTCAACAAGAGCAGACGAACAACAGATGTGCTTCAGATGTGACTGGTGTCATTCGAAGCTTGGGTGCTTGCTACTGCACCATACTGATTCTTCTAGATGTAGTCATTGTGTCTGTGGGGTGTCAGGTCTGCTCCTGCTCAATATAGCAATGATGGCCCTAGGCAGGAAGAATGTAAGATGTTCTGGTCAAGGTAGGTGAGTAGCATAACTTTGGGGGGTGTGTGTGAGCGGGGGAGAATGGGAGTTGAAACCTGGGCCTTTGCCTTTAGCTATAGCCCCAGCCCTTTTTTATTTTGAGACAGGGTCTTATTAAGTCACTAAGTTGCCCAGGCTGGACTTGAATTTGCAGTCCTCCTGACTCAGCCTTCCAGAGTGCTTAGATTACAAGTATACACATTCTGCTCCATGTAACTGGTTTTAATACTGACCTTTACCATTTCAAATCCTGTCATTATGCTCCCGTTTTTGTCCCTCAAAAGTATACCTCAGGTGCTTTTATGAAGAATATTTTTCTTGTTTAGGGGATTATACTTATAATGTTGGTGTCAACATTATATAAACTAAGCTCAGTGTTTCTCTATTTGATATTTTGTTATTGTTTACTAGTTTTAGAAGAAACAGACTGCTGTTAAATTGACCCAATCCAAGCTATTACAACAACCAGGTTTCTTAATTTGATCACCTAAATAAGTGAATCCCACAGTTAGGCATTTGAAAACCATTTTATTTTTTTGCTTGTTGAGAGGGAATTTTCCCTTTAGCACCACATCCCTGCTGGGTTGGATTTGGCTCTCTCTCCTGTGGAAGGTAAAGCATATTCTTAACAGTACCACATTCATCCCCACCACCCGAGAAGGCCAGTGAGGCTGACAACATGTGACACTGGATGGCTCCACTGGCTGAGAAAGGGGCCCAGCAAGCCTGAGAGAAGGGTCAACCCACAGGGAGGTGTCAGACTTGGTGGCCAGAGAGTTGGAGTCGAGTTCAGCCGTATCCTTTCCCTCCCACCCGCTTTGCTGGAGTGGATTCATGAGTCAGTGTACAGAGAGCCTCCTTTATTTATTTTAGACTTACTGGCTTCCGTCAGTGGAAAACAGCCGTCTCCACACTGCTGGCGCTAATAGCAGTGTTCATGATTACTGCCGAGTGGTGATTTGAGTTATATGATCAAAGTTTACATCTCCCAAGTCATTTTCAATTATCAGGACTATGTTTTAAATTGCCGAGTCCATATATGTATGCAGTGGAGACTTAATGAAAAGCACAGTGTGTTGCAGGCCAGAGACTCCTGGCTCTGCTACTCTTGGAACTGTAGCCTTCAGCGAGTTGCCGTCGCCCTTCCGGATTTCAGCTTTATCATCTGGCAAGTGAAGGAATAAACTGGGTCCACGTATTGGAAAAGCAAAACAAGATGTATATGGCAGTACACAATGGTGAACTCACAGAAATGGCCTATTTTATAGGGTTGGAAGTTTAAACAAGTACACACGTGATGAGAGATGATATTTGGTTCTGTTATGCTCAGGGTGCTATGGGGATAGTGCTGAGGAGGTGACGGCTGAGGAAGAAATGGCAGGGACAAAAGTGAGGCATGTGTAGAAGGCGAGGTAGGTGGAAGAGGGTAGAGACTGGCAAGTGTGAAGCCTCCTTAGAGGCCTTTGTGTTTAGAGAGTGTTGAGAAAGGGCAGCACCACAGAGAGGCACTCGGGAGAGGAGTCTGGCCTCCGGTGGGGACTGTGGTTCAGGTGGGAGCGTTTGTCATATAAACTGTGAGGATCCAAGTACCCTTTTAATAGCTCTCCACATGGCGAGTCAGAAGAGGAATTCAGAGGACTCCTGCATAAGGGGGAGAAAGGAAGAAGGCCAATTCCGGAAAGAAAATGAGTTGAACACTTACCAGGAAAGCAATGGGAATCCACAGAGAGAGGGATGATCCAGAGGGAACAAACCTGCCAAATACTCTGCGTTCTTTTAATGGTGAGAACAAAGGGAAGCCTATGAAACTAGGTGCTGGGGTTTAATTGTGGAAACACCATCATTTCCTGACAGGGAACTCCCACCTTTCAGTCATGATATCCAAAAAACGGAGGGAAGAAAGAAAGAATGAAACCCAAGTTTAGGAAGTAAAGAGCAATGCAGATCAGAGCTGCACATGGTGTGATTGGCTTCCCCTTGGAAAGTGTGTGTGACTCAAATAAAAGATGCTGCTATGAAGCAAAGAAGTGATATTTTGAACAAAAAAACTAAGTGTAGTTGACAGGCTTCCCAGCTTCTGGCAGAGTAGCAGGCCTGCAGGGCCGTACGCTGGCTTATTCTCAGTCCACGTCAATAGGTACAGGGCTTGCAGTGCCCTCTGATCCCGCACCAGCCTCACCCCCAGCTCACCGCCCAAAAGTATCTTAAAAAACACTTGACCGTCATGTGCAATGGTACCACCTGGAGAGGAGGGCATGGAGACGGCAGGCCAGCCCATCAGAGTGAGTTCTGGGATGCCCCGCATTCGAGAAACGCCAGGCAACCCCGATGCTGTCCACAGACCACACTGCAGCGCACCAGGGAGAGGGAGGAGGGGAAGAGAAGGAGGTTAAACGGCCAGAGAGCAGTGGAGGTCAGCTAACAGCCAAGGTAATGACCACAGAAGAGAAAACATGAGCAGGTTGGAAAGTACTCTGGAGGTCAGGATTAGTGACAGGCTCAGTGGTGCGGGCTGCAATGAAGGACAGTCTGAAGCAGGGACTATGAATATGTGTGTGGTTGCTGGAACGGGAGAGTTTCGATAGGCCCGCAGGCCCCGCCGGCTTCTCAAGTGCCATCTGTGGAATCAGCGTTTCCTCAGGTAGAGTGGTACGTGACCACGGGAAGAATTACAGGCTAGCGATTACCAGCATGGCTTCGGAGTCACCCAGACTGAAGTTTTTTCTAAGCTCTAACCAAATCAATTCTCCTTGTTAGACTCATTTTCTTATGACTATAATTTGAACGGCATATTTTCCACAGACAGGGCAGTTGTGAGAACAAAAGAACATTGTAGAAGGTCACTTTGCTCCTAGGCCAGCACATCATAAATGCTATCGTCATTATTACATAACAATGATTTCAATTTCTTGAAGAACAAAATCTTAGTGTAAAATTACATTTTTGTTAGTGTGTGTGTATATGTCTGTGTGTGTGGTACTGGGGATTGAACCCAGGGCCTCCACGCTGATCTATACCCTCAGCCCTTTTTTAAAATTATTTTTTTATGTTGAGACAGGGACTCCCTAAGTCCCCATGTTTCCTGGGCTGCGCTTGCACTTCTGATCCTCCTGCCTCTGCCTCCCAGAATGCTGGGATTACAGGCATGAGTCACTATCCCCAGCTAAATCATCGATTTTGTCCCTTGGGCGTTAGCGAGGTATTCTCTTCTCTGTCAAGCCCTGGAGCATTCCCTTCATATTCTCTCTCTCTTTCTTTCCTTCTCCTTCTAGAAGCCTATAATTAACTCCTGTAGGGTAAATATATGTCTGTCCCCAGACAGAGCACAACTTTTGGCTCTTAGGAAGTTCTCAACAAGTGCTTCTGACAGGGGAGAATTAATACATGAGACCACATGCCTGAAGCCCCATAACCTGTTCGTCTAAGAAAAAGACTATTTTCAGTTCTCCATGTTAGTTTTATAGGAGGTAAAGGCACAGCACCACCGGTGGACTGGACGATGTTTTTATGAGCAAATGAGTGAATTTTACAAATTCTTGTTTTGCAAGATTTTCAGAGCCACATACTAAACATCTCCTCCAAAATTGATAAGCTTATAACTCAGCAGTACATCCCAAACCACTTCGCTAAATAGAATTTTGCTTTGACATTTCTGTTGGTGTATTTGGGAGACATTTTTATTATCAAAAGCCAAGTCTATGTTCAGTTACTGGGGACATTTAAACCCCATTGCTGCAATGTATAAATGACATATGCTTAAGAGCACAATAATTCCATCTTCAAACATGTTTTTTGGGCCCGTAAATAATTCCATGACTATAAAAAGTCTGAATGTAGTAGTTAATATGATATGTGAATCGAATTCACCAAAACTAGTAAGTATAACTTACTATTAATAATTAAGATGCAATTTTTGACAGTCACTGTATTTTTTCCATTCAAGTCCAAGTCATTTATACGTTGCAGCAATGAGGGTTTAAATGTCCCCAGCAAGAGGTATATTTGAGAAAATATCTGTGATCTAAAATGGCCATTTACTGCCTGGTCATTTCCTGTAGAGCATTCAGAGACAGGACGAGTCGAGTGAATTGTCACTCATATTGACTAGGCCGAAACTCACGTCTGCTGAGTGAAAACATTTCTTATCAAATTGCTTTTCTGGCGTTTCATTTTTCAATCACATCACAGGCTGAGAGTACTTTTGGCTTCCAGCAGGATTTATTCACCCGACAGACACTCCTATAAATCTTTTGGTGAGTTAACTGAGTACAAACATGCATGCTTCTCACAGTATTTTCCTAACACATAAGCATCTTATATTTTTAGAGTATTTAACCAAAGGAAACACATGGAGAATGAGAGGAAATAGACATCAATTTGCGTTTTCAGTTACTTCCCCCACAAGAGCTTTTGGATTGCAGAGTGTAAGGACATACTTTTGAAAATCTTGGAGGGAATTCCAGCTAACTATAGTTAAAAAAAAAAGTGGTCAGGACCCAGCCTATTTTTTATTTTTGTGTAGAATTCAATAAAATTAACTTGTGGTGACTTACTTCCAGATGAAACGTATTTGGCTTGTGCTCTTCTGTGTCTCCAGAAAAAGAAAAGAACTTGAATCTTACTGTTTCATATTGTTAAGGTTTAATGAAGGCTGATTATCACAGAGACACACATTCTGACAAGAGTGACAGCTCATTTAGTTTTTAAAACTTTATGCTTGTGGGAGTGATACATTATATAAGACTGCCCAAGTTCATGGCATGTGTTCTGTTACCGAAGCCGAGATGTGGTGGAATAGTTTTTTTTTTTTTAAAGATGGAAAAAATGCTCTGGGTCTCACTTCTCATGTCTGACTCTTCAGTGTCCCTCCCGCGTTGGCTGGAAAGTCACCAGAGCCAGAATGAGGGAGCCAGGCTCTGTGGGAGCTGGCTGGAGGAGGCGAAGTACTTCCAGGAGGACAGCTTGTACTCTAGATGAGGTCCTGGATTCCCTCCAATTGTGGTTTGTATTTCGGAAAGGCAGTGGAGTGCTCTGAGGGTATTAGTCAGCTTCCTGTCACTATAACGAAATACTCAAGGAAAACCTATAGATGGTAAAGGTATATTTTGGTTCAATCTGAAGGTTCCTGTCCAAGTTCAAGGACTTCTTTTGCTTTGGGTGTCTTGCAAGAGCAGCACATCAGGATGGAAACCAGTGGCAGAGTGAAACCACTCACCTCATGAGGCAGGGAACAGAAAGGAAAAGAGGACTGGCTCAGGTCCCACAGTCCCCCTTGGGGACATGCCCCCAGTGACCAGAGACCTGCTACTAGGTCCTGCTCCTAAAGGTCTGTGATTCCTCCTGATAGCACCATGCTTCAACTCATGGTCCATTGGTTATGCCCACCTAAACCATAGCCCTGATTTTTCCAAGTGTGCCTGCCTTCTCCAGAGCCAGCTCAGATGTCAGCACTCTAGTCCGGTGACATTTCCTGCCCATCCCAGGAGAGCAGCAAGGGAGAGAATTGAGATGGATCCGTCAGTAAGAAATCTGATAAAGACATGTACTGTAGCACATGGCAGGGGGGATATTTTTAAATCTCTATGTATGACCCTTGCGAGCTAAAATAGACATTCTCTATTGTGTGACATGTTAACATTTACTGTATCGATTGTCGTAATTCTTTCTCTTACATAAGTGTGGAAGAATGAATACGGAAAGAAATGTATTGCAGGTAGAATTTGTTGGTTTGGTGGCAACCTAGCCCTCCTGCTCCCTATTTTCAGAACAGCCATAGAAGTGATCATGTCATTGTTCTGCTTATAGTGCACTGACGGAGTGCTCTCACATCCTGGGGAAAGCTCCAACTCTCTGGACAGCCGTGGAGTGCTCCATGGCAGGGGCTCCCCCACTACCTCTCTGGCTTCTTTTGCAGCGCTCGCCTTTTCCTGGGACACCGTGTTGCTGCTGTCTGGTCAGCACTGGAGGAGGCAGCCAGCAGAACACCCGCTGCTTCCCCTCTTCTTCCAGAGTTTACTAAGTGTCACCTTGTCAACAGTCTTCCCACAGCCAGCTTATCAAAATCTCACATGCTGCCTTCTGCCCCTTGCTCTTCCTGTCCCCTCTACCATTCCTGCTCAGTGCTTGTCCCTATCCGAACCCTCAGGGGTCCTACCCATCAGAGCACCAAGGCGTTCATGAGGGCTTAGTTCGGCCTGTTTTCCTTCACTGTTGCATCACTGAGTGGCGCACAGATTCTCAGCCAGTATTTCCTGAATTAATGATTTAACAATTATATAAGCAAGTGTCTGGTGGAGTTTACCCCGGAAATCATCTGGTTTGGAGATGTTTTTGTTGGAAAGTTTACCTAGAAATTCAGTTTCTTTCCTAAGTGCAGGCCTATTAATGCTCTCTATTTCTCCTCAAGAGTGAGTGGTTTGTGACAGTTAAATATTTGACATATTCTAGGTATCTTTTTAAAATTTGTAATTGAATTCCAGTATTATCAGACAACATTGTATACTTTACCCAGTACTTTTTTAGAGCAAATAAAATCAGACTAAATTTCATTCTTACCTGTATTTAGTCATTATTTTTGTTTATATACGTTCCTGTCTGATGAAATTTTTCTTCTCCTAAATAACTTTTTCGTAGGTCTGCTGAAATCTGTATTTCTTTTTCATTTTTTGTAATGAGATTTTCATTTTTAAGCAATTGTGAATTTATACAAAGTTGTAAAAATATTCCAAGCTCACATTCATCATTTACTGGGTCCTTCCCATGGTAACATTTTGCACAAATATAGTACAATATAGCCAGAATCTTGACATTGGTGCAGTTGAGATATAGACCCTTCCCTCTCCTCAAAAATCCATCATTGTGCACTGTTTTCGGTGGTTCCCATTTCTCTACTGCAACCCCTCCCACTTCTATCAGCCCTGGCAATCACTAATCTAATCTCATCACTAATATTTTGTCATATCAAGAGTGTAATATAAAGGAAACCATGTAACATGTCACCTTTTTGGAATGACATTTTCACTCATCACATAATTCACTAGAGATTCATCCAGGTTAAATGTATAATAGTCCATACCTTCTGTGGTGGTTTATTGATTGTGTCAATTTAACTAAAGATTGTGTCTTTAGTTAAGAGACGCTTAACTAAATTGGCTTAGCAATTCTACACCCAGAGCGTAGAAGATCCACCCCAGGGCGGCCCACCGTCTAGATGGTGTAAAAGGGAAATGAAGAGGGATAGACCTGGTCCCGTTTCTTTGGATCGGCTTCGGTTCCTTTAGAGGAGCTCTAGACCTTTGCGTGGATCATTCAGAACTCCAGACCTTCACCTGGATACCTTGGACCTCCAGACCTTTGGCTAGACCCTTCGGAGCTCCAGCCGTTAGGCTAGACCTTTTGGAGCTCCAGTGCGCAGACAGACCCTCTGCACGCTTCCACATCTGACCTGTAGGAAGCCCAAGGAAGCCAATTTGTGAGTTCTTACATATTCATGTATCTCGCATTGTATCTGTTTTTCTAGTGAATACTGACTAATATAGCTTCTCATTGCTGAGTAGTATTTTATGATGTGGTTGTACTATAGTTGATTTAACCCTTTACCTATTGAACAGTATCTCCTTGTTTCTATGCCTGGTTTACTATGAGTAGATTGTCTATCAATATTTGTATACCAGTTTTTATGTGAACACAAGTATTTATTTCCCTGCCATAAAGGCCCATGAGAGTCACATGGCAGATACTTGTTTTTATTGATACACAAAATTGTTTTCTCAAGTGACTGGGCCATTTTTTAACTTTTATTATTATTATTGTTATTTTATTTTGAGACAGTCTCACTAGATCACTAAGTTGCCCAGGCTGGGTTTGGACTTGTGATCCTCCTGCCTCAGACTCCCAGAGTGCTGGGATGACAGGAGTGCACCATCACGCTTGGCAGGACCATTTTACATTCCCACCAGAAATGCCTGCCTGATCCAGTCTCTACCTCTCGTCAGCAGTGAATGTTTTATTGTTTTTACTTGAGCCCTTCAGACAGGTAACTAGTGATAGCACGTTGTCTGGAGCGGTAATCATGTTGAGCATCTTTTCATGTGCCTGTTTGTGTCAGTTTGCCCCGAGTTTACTGGGTTGTCTTTCCAGGTCCTTGAAGTAAAAGCTTAGATTACTGATTTGAGACTTTTTTCCTTTTCAGTGTATGTGTATATTACTATAAATTTTGCCCCCTCCACTGCTTTAGCTGTGCTCTACTAGTTTTGATATGTTGTGTTTTCCTTTTTTTTTTTTTTTTTTTTTTTGGTGCTGGGGCTCAA
>PVJO010011850.1:0-35966 GCA_004026905.1 Hystrix cristata | reverse complement strand
TATCCTTCTGTTACTGATTTCCAGTCTGGTGCAACTGTGGTAAAAAAGCACACTGTATATTTTAGATTCTTTTAAATTTGTTAAGTTTAGTTTTATGGCCCAGGATATGGTCTATTCTGGTAAATGTGTGGTGGCACTTCTAAAGAATGTGTATCCTGCTGCTTTCGTTGGGTGGGTTATATAAACATCTATCAGGTCATCTTAGCTGGCGGTGTTGAATTCTTCTACATACTTGATGTTTTCCTATTTACTTGTTTTTTCAATTATTGTGAGAAGTGGGTTAAAGTATCTAAGTACAATTGTGGATTTGTTTACTTCTGGGGCCAATTCTAGATAAACAGAGCAACATTCTGGAAAGGTATAATGTCAGTGTCTAGACAATTCTATTGACATTTTGTTTTGTCTTACTGCATGTAGGTGTCCAGTTTTTCTATCATAATTTGTTGAAAAGACTAACCTTTCTCCACTGTGTTGCTTTTGCTACATTTTCATAGATCCACTGACTATATTTTGTGGCTCTGTTTCTGGGCTCTGTTCCATTCCCTTGATCTGGCAATATTTCTTTGGCCAATACATTTTTTTTGTAAATGGCTTTATTGAGATATAATTTACATAGCATAACATTCATCCTCTTGAGTATACAATTTAGGGATTTTAGTATAAACACATTGGCTACTGTTGATTTATTCTGTGTTTTGCACTTTGGTAGCATCAGTCCTCCAATTCTGAGGTTCTTTAGTATTTCATTGGCTATTCTGGATATTTTTATTTTCCATATAAATTTTAGAATTAGTTTTTCTGATATCCACAAAATAACTTTCTGCAATTTTGACTGGGGCAACATTGAACACATATATACATCTGGTTGGGAAGAACTGATATCTTGACAAGATTATGTTTTCCTATGTACATGGACTATCCCCTCATTTATTTAGATTTTCTTTTATCAGAGTTTTATAATTTTCCTCATATATTTGTGGTATATATTTTGTTAGATTTAGGTTTAACTTTTTGGTTCTAATATAAGTGGTTTCATGTTATAAATTTTAAATTCCATTTATGAATTATTGTATGTAAGGAATCAAATGACTTATATATTAACCAGGTATCTCGCAAACTTGCTATAATCATTAAATAGTTCTAGGAATATTTTTGTTGATTCTTTACTATTTTATACATAGTCATATCATCTGCCAACAAAGATATGTTTATTCTTTTCTTCCTGATATGTAGATGCTATTTCATTTTTCTTGTCTTATTAACTAGGATATCCAGGATGATATTTAACGTGAGTGGTAAGAAGAAGCATCTTGCCTTAGTCTAGATCTTAACTAGAACACATCTAATGTTTCACTGCTTCTACCTGCTTCTACTTCCTGGAAGAGATTATAAATAATTTGTATAAATAATTTGTTTGGCAGAATTCACCAATAACCCATTCTGGACCTCATGTTTTTTGTTTTGTAAGATTATTAATTGTTTGTTAAACTTTTGATAGACATAGATCTATTCATTTTATCTATTTTATCTTGTGTATTATATTTTTTATTATGCTTTGATTCCATGTGGTTGATAGTGATGGCTTCTCATTTACTATGTTTTAGTGTATTCTCTCTTTTATTTCTTCATTAACCTGGATAAAGGCTTATTGATTTTATTGATCTTTTCAGAGAACCAGCTTTTAGTTTATTTTCTTTACTGATTTCCAATCTTCAATGTCATTGGATTATGCTCCAATTTTTATTATTTATTTTTTTCTGCTTACTTAATTTGCCTTTCTTTTTTCAGTTTCATAAAGTGAAAGTATACGTCATTGATTTTATATCTTTATTTATAAATCTATACATTGACTAGTAGAAATTTCTATGCCTTGTTTTTGCTGTATCCCACTAATTTTGATAAAATGTATTTTCATTTTATTTAAAACTAATTGATACCTTCTCTTGAACTTTCTTTTTTGACCCATGTGTTATTTAAGGTTGAACTGTTGCATTGCTCTACAGTTGTGTGCTTTCTAGATCTCGTGCTGTCGTTGATTTTTAGTTTAATTCCATCGTGCTCTGGGAGCACACCGTGCGTGATTTCCAGTCTTGATTTTCTAAGACATGTTTTATGTTCCAGACTGAGGCATGTCTTGGTGAATATTCCACATGACTTTGAACAGAATATTCTACTGCCAAGAGCTGAAGTATTCTACAGATATGTTATTCTATAAATATGTTGATTTATGGTATTTTTCAGATCAACGATATCTCTGTTGATTTTTTTGCCTGCTGGATCTATGACTTACTGATAGAGGGATGTTGAAAGCTTGAATACTAATAGTGGATTCATGTATATCTCTTTGCCATCCATCATTTTTTTTTACACTCTCCTCTCTGGTACTGTATTGTGTGTATACATTGGTGACTATTTGCTTCTTGAAGAGTTGACCCATTTTCAGTGCCTCTCCTATACTGTGTGTATTTCTTACTCTGAAGTCTTCTTTAGCTCCACTTAAAATAGTTACTACTTTTTAAAAATTACTGTTAGCATTATATATCTCCCTCCATCTCTTCACTTCTGATCACTCTGTCTTTACATCTAAAGTGAGTTTCTTGTTAAATAATCTATTTGTCTTTTGAAAATCTACTCTAATAATCTTTGCCATTTAATTAGTATGATTATATAATTTACGTTTAAATGATTATCAACTATATCACTTTACAGATAGCACAAGATACCTTTTTAATAAAACATTCCCAATTTATCCTTGCAATTTTCTGTCATTAATTTTATTCATTTCAGTTGTCCATAATTTGTAAGTACCAAACACACAATGCTATTATTATTTTAAACAAATCTGTTAGAACAACAGCAACTAATAATAATAATTTTATATTACTGCCATCTACTTCTTTTCTAATATTCTTTCTTTCTTAATGTAGGTTCAAGTTTCTGAATTACATTATTTTCTTTCTTTGTGAAGAATTTCCTTTACTATTTCTTGCAAGGCAGATGTGCCAGTAACACATTCCCTTAATTTTGTTTGTCCGTGAGAGTATTTTGTCTGATTTACACTGCATAATTTATTTCAATATGGAATCCTAGTTTAGTGAATTCATTCACTCGATACTTTAAATATTTTACTCTACTCTTTTGCTTGCGTGGTTTCTGAAAAGAAATTCAATGTGATTCTTAACTTGCTTAGTGTTTTTTCATCTGGATCTATTTGTTATTTTCTCTTTTTTCCTTGATTTTTTGCAGTTTGAAGATTACATAGGTAGGTGCAGATTGTTTTAGTGTTTCTCCTCACTAGATGCTCCCTTTACTTCCTGGTCGTCTGATGTGATGTCTGTGATTAACCTGGAGAACTGTTCATTTAACATTGCTTCAATTACCACTGTCTCTTTTACCTAGATTTGTCCTCCTCTGTTTTCCTTTTGTTATTACTACTGCATGTGTGCTACACTTTTTGTAACTATCCCAGCCAGGGCTCCTGGATGTGATATTCTGCTTTCTCATTCTTTTATTTGTCCTCTTTGATTTTAGCATGGCACATTTCTTTAAGAACAGTGGCACTTTCACTGTGGCCAGATTATTGATAAGCTCATTCTTCATTTCTGTGACTATTTTAAATTTAGGATTTCTTTTGATTTGTGTTGAGTGCTCGCTTCGGCAGCACATGTATACTAAATTGATTCGTGTTGATACTTTCTTGGAATTCCCATCTCTCTCCTTACATTACTCACGTATTCCTGCCTGGTGTCTACTTTTTCTCTTAGAACCATTAGCGTATTAATCATACTTTTAGAATGTAGGTCTGACAGTGCCAACATCGCTACCATATATTTACTACGCGTGAATCTGTTTCTGATGTTTCTTTCCCGTCACAGTATATATCTTTTGTCTTTTAATATGCCTCAGAATTGTTTTGAAAGCCAGATAGCGTGCACAGGGTGAAAGGGGCTGCTTACCTGGACGGGTGTTAGGTGTGAACATTGCTGATTACATCAGTGTCAGGGGCTAATAGTCCCTCTTAAGTTCTTCTTTTTGTCTCTCCTTTTGTTTTGGGGTTTTGCTAATGACTTCTTCCTAAACAAGGCCTGAGAAACACCGTTCTTTTAGATTTGGCATTTTCTAATCTTGTGATTATGTCTCAGTTTTTTTGAAAAAAAATTAATTAACTAGTTACTTGCACTGAATATCGAGGTCAGGGCTTTTGCACTTCACCCCTTTTTGGTTTTTTATTTTGAGACAAGGTCTTTACTAATTTGCCCAGGTTGGGCTCCAGCTTGAGATCCTCCAACCCAGAAGTCTCAGTCTTACAGTGTCTGTGCCTTGGGGCTGCTGTTTTCACAAGTTCTGCTCAGCAAAACTCCCTCCTGTGAGGGAGACAGAGGCCAGGGCACAAAGAATTGAACTTTTCCCTTCTCCCCAGTGAGTGAAGCTCTGATAAAACCTGCCAGTTATGACTTAATGAAATCATTTCTCACAAGGACAGCATTTGTCAAGCATAGAAATCTCCAAGCATATTTCACAATAGCTACTTTTCCGTCCCCCTGATAGAAGCACAAGAGGATTTTTTCTAACCTTTACTGTGAGAAATGATTAGGGTGCCTGGAAGTACACCTCACGGAGACTGGACACCTTTGGAGTTTTTAATGCTCAACATCATAGACCCTGAGCCTCTAAGAATTTGTGAATATGGCTCAGGTTCTTCCATCCCAACACTGCTTCCTCCAGAACCAGCTTCTGCTCATGAAATTCTGCTCTGCTGAGTTTTAATTCTCTCTAGCTACTTCTCTCTAGCTGTGTGTCTGCCCAATTTGGGAGCAGCCGTTGGTCCTGTGATCGCTATTCTTTGAAAAAAATGCAAGAAGAAGTGTTAGCTTTCAGTTTGTTCAGCCTTTTTCTTGTTGGGTACACAAGAGTGATGATTTCTGAGCTCCTTACACTGGATCAGAAGTTGGAAGTTTCCTTTAAATTATTTATTTTGATTATTGTATTTTTAATCCAAACATCTCTTTGTATTTTTCCCTTATATCTTATATTTGTGCGCAGACTCCTCACATTTTAGCATTTGTTTAACACATTTTGTATTACTTGTTGAAGAATTTTCATTATGGATGCCTTAAAACTATCATCAGATAGTTTTGACACCTATATCAAATTGATGTTGGCATTTCTTCATTTTTTATATCAAGTTTTAGTCTTCTTGATTTGTGAGTTGTTCTCTCTTGTTAATATGAAAGTCATTTTCAACTCATGTTGGGCCATCTTGGAGATTTACTGTAGAAGTCTTTATCTTGTCTATTCTGTTCCAGCTAGTTTCCTCAGATATTGCTCTGGCAAGGAGGAGATCATTATTACTTCTTTATGGCTATGTAAGATAAAAGTTTAGGTTGTAAACTCAAACTGAATATTTGAAGATGAGTTTCATGTTAGTATCAGACAGGGATGGGAGTTCTGACTCCAACTAACATCTCCCAATTCCTCTCTGGTTGGGAGAGATAGAAATGACTAATTACTGTTCCTGTTCTAGGCTCCACCAGCCCCTTGGAGAAGGGAGCTGACCTGCAGAAAGGAGATGTGGTGAAATAATGACTCTGCATTTGGCCTCTACCTGCCCTGCCCAATAAAGGCCACACTACTGCAGTGTGGAGATGAGTCCAGGCTCCTTACATGGCCTCTGCTGACACTATGAGACACAGAGGGGTCTTGTGATTGCTTCACAAGACTAGTGTCCCATTTAGCTTTGACACCAGATCTATGGCAGGTGAGAGAAAGGAATAAGTGGATCCAGGAGAGGGGACCCATTATCATAACCTAGCAAGGGCGTAAGTGCAGTTTTCCTACTCAGTCTTTGCTGGTGTAATTGTGGGGACATAGTTTATATTTTGGTATTGGTTGGAGTAGAGTGCTTATTTTCTAAAATTATTCTGTCTTGCTTGGCTGCCCTTTCCTTTGTCCAGATCCATTTTTCCCTCAAGATCCTTGACTTCATCACGTTTTGTTGCATAATGTAAAACTCACAGGCTCCAAGGATTAAGAAGCAGATACACCACGGAGGGACCAGTTGTCTTCCATTCGACTGGATCTCATTTTTGTGTTCTCATCACCAAGAATAGTCAAGTTTGAACAGCCATTTGTAGAAGGAAGAAATGTATGTGTCTCTTAAACGTCTAATGGGGGAGGCAGGAAGGAGCAGAACTTCTTGGGCAGTGTGACAGCTAAGCTTGATCTCAAACTTTATTCCAGCAGACAAAGAGGGCGTGGGACACCCAAATGGAGACAGCATGGCGTCCATGGTAAAACTGAGTGAAAACAGGGTGACTGAAGACTTGTGAAAGGCTTCTCGGGCTGAAGACAGTACGATTGTCTTTCTTGTAACCTCAGGCCCCCGGCAGTAGAAGGAGGAACAACTTGGAGGAGTTAAAGGTGGAGCTAGTGGGCTTTGATATTTAGGCACAAGATGATGTGTGTGGAAACCATTGTCAGTAGGAATGAGATATGGAGGAGACTGAACCCATCGGATGTCATCAGGGCTCCATATTGGGTGGCTTTCCCTGAAAGTGGGAACTGGAGACAGAGACTTACCAGGAACTGTAGAACCAGCATGTAAGGGGTTTATCTGCTCAGGTGCTGCTCCAAGTCTTATATCTGAAGCTGCCTTTTTAGCCATCTGATGGCTCTGTGGGATTATTATTACTACTATCATCTAAGTAATGATGAATGATAGTAGGAATGATGTAAACAGAATAATGGCCTCTGAAGATGTGTAGTGAGTTCAGTTGAATAATCAATGAAATACTGGGCTCAGAAGTAATGGCCCTCCATCAGTATCATATCAGGCTTAATTCCTGAGATCTTTTACTTGTACAGTATGTGTAGAGAGAGAGTCTACACAGATCTTATTAAACTAAAGATCTAGAATTGGAGAGAATTTCCTGATTATTCTAGAGCACAGAATGCTACATGCTGTATTCTTATGAGATATGGAGGCTGCCTGACGCTGAGAGAGGAGGAGGCGGCAGCGTGGTCTTGAGGTCAAGATGGAGTAATATGGCCACAAATGAACACCAGCAGCCTCCAAAACCGGGAGATGCAATGCCTGATCGCCCTTGGCCTCTACAAGGGCGCACACTTTGGTTTCTGCCCAGGGATACTGACTGGATTTCTAGCTCTGGACCTGTAAGAAAATAAATTTCTCTTATTTTAAGTAACCTAATTTGTGGCAATTGGGTAAAGCAGCCACAAAAGAGTATATTATGTTCTCATTATAGAAAGGAAAATATTGATATTACGCGATCTGCTCAAGGTCGCATATCTAAGGCAATGCAATCGACCTTCTGCTGGAGCCCTTGGCATTGTCCTGGTGGGTGGCCGTGCTGTGTCTGTGACATCAGCAGGTCATCAGGCTGCAGAGATGTTGCATTAAAGGGCTGTGGGTTTGGAGAATGTTGGCAGGCTATGACTGTCACCTAGACATAGATAAACAGTAGAGCTATGGATAAAATCGCTGTGAAGGTTTGTATGAAAAACAGCCGAGAAACAGAGGCAAGCACTGGGTATGTAGCTGAGCAGTAGACTACTTGCTTATCTGCACCAGGCCTGGGTTTAATCCCAGCATCAGGCAAAAAAGAAAGGAAGACAGGAGGGTGGAAGGGAGATGCAGTTTTCACTATAAAAATTCATTTAGCTCTATATTTGTGATTTGTGCAGTTTTCTACCACTATGATAATATGAATTAACCTACCTGCCTATATGATATATGTAATATGAATTTACCATAAAAAATGTTACAAGAACTTAAGGAAAGTGAAGACTGAAAACAATGCGTCCTATTATCAATAGGAAAGGACCAGCAAACCTGTCCACACACAACTTAGAGTCCTGATAGTGTTAAATCCCTCAACGCCCTGAACTTGACATAGAAATAAGGGGAAACCACAGGAAGCTCCCCTTGCTCAGCTACAGCAGCACAGAGCACAATAAAGAAGAACATGCTTCAGATTTCTGGCAAAAAGGCACCTTGTGAATATTAAATCGTATATTTCACTTTTGTGTTTATTTTTCCCCTTAAATTAATACCTTCTCCTTCATGTGATAGCTCATTATTATTATTATTTTTTTTTTTACCAGCTGTGTTTTTCTTTTTCTTAAATCACCTACCTCGTGTGCTGCTCAGGAGTCTATTGTTCTCAAAATATTCACAAATATCCTGTTAATATGTGTTCTATCATTTCAAAAAGTATTCATGTCTGATTTGTAAGCTGGTAATTTGCAAGTTCACGGTTTATTCCTATTTTAAAGCTTAATGCAAGACTTTATTGTTTTTCTAGCTTCTTTTACCTTTATGAGATCAATTTGTGTTTCAAAATAGTGGTAGGTGGCAAATCATTGAGTTGCTTTGTATATGCTCAGGGTGTTGATATTTTAAGTTCTCCTGTTACCAATCTATCTTCTGGAGCTGGTTTATTTTCTTCAATTTTTGTCTTTAAGTAATATTTTATATATGGTTTTTATTACATTAGTTTTCGAATCCTTTGTAATGTTCAATTTTGTTATTGTTTTATCCTCAAGTACTATAATCTATGTTAAATAAATGTTTTAACCCTAATTGTATTTTCTTTCTTTCTTTTCTTTCTTCTTCTTCTTTTTTTTTTTTGCTAAATATGTGCTTGTCTTTGGGCAAGAGGCAATGAGAATCCAGAGGCACTTTGATTGTAAAAACATACTTATTTTAGTTTTTCTTTTCTGGAAAATATAAAGGAAAAGATAAGAAGCATTTGGAAAAATTAATATATATATGTGTAATTCAAACTCTCAAACACCTCTCTTACTTTCTGCCTCCTTTTTTTTGAGCATGAATTTATCTTACCAGAAAATTCCTGAAAATGTCCACGAAGAGGTCAGCAACTGTAACTGTGCTGAGGAAGAAGAAGAGAAAAAGAAGAAGCAGCGCCTGTGTAAAACATCATTAAAATTTCAGGAAAATGAATGAAATTTTTTAAAAAGTTAATTAAAAAAAATAGAGACACAGTTACTATCTATTCTAGCCCATTCAAGCTGCTATAAGAAAATACTATAAACCGGGCAGCTTTTAAACGACAAACATTTATTTCCTACAGTTCTGGAGGCTGCAAAGGCCAGGGCACTTGGTGTGTGGTGAGGGCTGTCCTGGTTCATAGTTGCCGTCTCTTGCTATGTCCCCACCAGCAGGCTTTTTGGGTCCTTTACTGTAAGGGGACTAAACAGTCACGCGGGATCTGCCCATACCACCTGATGACCTCTGTCATCCACAAGGCTGGGAGAGTCTTAGCATTGCAATTCTGGGAGCACAGGTTCCAGCCTAAAGCAGAATGTGTCCTATTAGATTTGGAAGGTCCTTTTAATGGTCAAAAGAGGAAGGTTAAGTGGGTTATATAGGTTGTTTGTCAGTAATCACAAGTGGAGCACAACTTTACTTCTATAGCTCATTGGTCCAGCACAAACCAGCTCAGACCACATCACTGTTGTAGGAAAAAGTTTAGTTTATACAATCCTCAGGAAGTTCCTTCTCAGCAGATAAGGTTTTCTGGCATGTCAGCAAGTTCACAGAGAGGTCACCTTAGCAGAAGATGGAGTTTGCTTGTGTCTTCCAAAGGCCCCATCTTCCAATATCATCACATGGATGATTAGGTTTCGGTATATTAATTTGGAGAGGTGCAGAGACACTCAGATGATAGCACTGTCTTAGCAATTTGTGATCATCCATTAAACCACAGAGTTGGCGTTTTGATACTTGAAATAATAATCCAGTAGAGAAAAATAGATATGTTTTCAGAAATAGGGTTGGGAGCTGGGAATGCATCATGGCAGCCCAGACTAGAAAGAGCAAGATCCTGGAAACTGAACTTGGGCACACACTAAGCTTCTTTCTGAGCGAGTCTACACCGGCCTGGGAGAGGAGGATCAAGAGCATTGCTCTTACTCATTTCCTTCCACGGTGCATGAGGAGGATGCCACCTACAGGTTCAATACACCCACTTGAGTGTGAACAGTCTTGATAAAAGCATTTTGTACAGAAGACAAGAATTGCAACCTAATAGTCTGTAATCACTCTCATCACTGATGTTCCACCAGTAACAATCACTCCCAAAGAAAGGAAGGATATTATTTCTCTGTCAGCACTCTTGCCGATGTGCCAGACCACAGTGTGCCAAAATGTGGAGTGACTGTTCGGCCAAAGAGAAACACAGTGTGCTAGGAGATTTTGCAGGAAAAGCTGCTTCCTCCTGCTTATAAGGTCAGACATTTTGATATGAGGTAGGACTAGTTGTTTTAAAGAATCAGAAAAGAAATTATGAAGAAGAGAGAAGGAAGACTATCATTCCTGGAAGAGAACTATCCTACACAAGGGAGAGCAGATCCTCATGGAGAGCCTGGAGGCCAATGTGACTGCCTCCCGTGACACCCCAAGAGAGATGTAAGTAGTAACTGTAGTAACTGTGCAAAAATGACCCAAGATCACTCGTGGAGACCTATATATTTGGTACTCATTTTGTTATCATTTAAAAACTAAACAGTTTACCTTTCCTTTGGGTTAAAGGTGTTTTAAAAGAGAAAATGCTGTATATATCATAGAAAACATTGTTCTTTGTATCCATGCTTTATTCCCGTGCTCTCTGTTCCCTGGCAACAAGATGTAATTTTATTTTATTTACAGGTTATAAAAGACAATCTCTATTTAGCTATAATTTTTGGAAAAAATATAAAATGATTTTTTTAAATGTAAGCATTTTATCTGACTAATCATGGATGAAAACAAAATGAAAATGTAATCCACCACCCTCAGCTTTTGGATCTTATTAGGCTGATTACAACCTTGCTGTGAGAATTTAGTTAATTTATGTTTTGGTAAAGATAGGCATGTGTTTTCCTTAGTTTTTTCTTTGTTGTTGTTGTTGTTTTTTTGTTTTTTACTGCTTTGGAAGCTTAAGGAAAGACAGGAGTTCAGCGGCAATTTTATTCTGATTATTCTCATTTGTTATCATTACATATTTTAGAATTCTTCTAACAGTTTATCTTGTAATTGGTATATACAAGAAAAGTAAAAGTATATGGACATGATATACTGATGAGAATTACCAAAGGAAACAAACACGTTTTTCGCCTGTTTTTTTTTTTTTTTCTTTTTGGTGTGTGTGTGCCTGGGATCAAACTCAGGGCCTGGTGCTTGCTAGGCAAGCATTCTAACCACTGAGCTAAATCCCCAACTTTCACCTGTTTTAAGTGGTGTAAATTGTGTGTGTTTGTATGTGTGTGCATGTGTGTATATTTAAATCCAGTATTTAATGTTGAATTGGTTGAGTTGTTTAAAACACTGTGGGAGGTGGAGATCACCTTTTAAAACTGCTCAGTGTCCTTTCTGTTCTGAGCACAGGGTCCTCTTTGGTCTTCCTATCTTGATGACAGGGGAGGATAAGGAGAAAGAAAGGTGATGGACTTGGGTGGGCCCTGCGAAGAAAGAAGAAAAATCACTTATCAAATACAAACAAATCGCCCAAATATATGACATCTCTTCTGTGTTAGTCGCTAGCCGGTGATTGCTTAGGAATCATCCAAGGCATGTAGCATATTTATTTTGAATTCTTCTTAGTGATAAACAGAATGTTAACTGTAATTGAAACAGAAAAACTGTCACTCTTTGTTGAAAGTGACAAATGAGTTACAGAAAGGGGTAAGTCGAAGAATGCCATGACTTTACCCTTTTCACCCTGAAGGTCACTTTTTAAAAGAATGGATCACCTCTTTTGCATATTTGTTAAAAATTTCATTTCTGTCCTATTAAATATCCTTTTTATGTGTCCTAGCACTGTAAGTTCATTTTTCTCTATCAAGTGAAGTTCAAAAAAGTTCAAATTCTTCTAGAAAACAACATTTTGATTAAAATAAGCTAATGAGATTTTCTAAAATTAATCATGGAAGAAGGTGTCAGGCAGGGGAGAGAAAATGATTTGAGTCCCAGGTGGATGGAAGGAGAAACCATAGCTTTTCAAACAAGATCCCAAGGAGTTAAAACCAAGAGTCAGACAGAGAACACGGGCTGATGGGAAGCTATGAACCTACCTAGACCACGAGTTTAGTTAATTTGCATTTTTCCTCCTATGCAAGACCAGAGCAATCTATTACTCACAACTTCTGTTTCATTCCGGTTGGGAAATGAAGAGGAAACAAACCAGTCATTACTCCCTCCCATCCTGCAGTTTCCTGAATGCCTGGGTCTTTTTAATTTAAGACATACTTCTAGGAGTTACATTTTAAAAACCGAAAACCTAAATACCAGTATATTTTATAATTCAAAATCTGCCTGACAACTATTGAAATCACAAATAAAAACACTCTTTGATGAACTCATAAATTTGTACATTAAATGGTAATTTAATTGGTAAATTTGTTTCGTTCAAAGATAACATCCATTGGAGAAGTAGGAGCATATGGAAGAAAATATGATTTTAAAGTTTACATTTTATATTTTACTCACTAGGTTTATCATATTATTATTAGACACTCTATCTTTTGAAGTAATTAATAAAGTTTATATTCCCAATATTTACTTATGAATAGTTACATGCCGTGGTTAGTTTTATTGCTAAATGGATTTTGAGATCTTTTCATATTTTAATTCTCTTTGACAATGGCATGTATTATTAAGACAAAGGTGCACTTGTGTTACCATCCTCATTCCCCAAGTCATTTGAGAGAAGGTCTAACCCTCTTTATTGTCTTTACATTCACCGAAGGAGCCAGCACTGCCTCCTCTCAAAGTGGATGAAAGTGCTTTGACTGAAAGGGAGGAGCCAACCAGATATGAAGCATTTTTAGCCCTTCTGAGCCTGGGGAGACTGGGGACAAACAGTGACGGACCTCAAAAGACACGAGGTGAGACCTCACCCCTGAGCAACAGCCAAGGGCAGACAGCTGGGCCGGGGATTCTACTGGTGGCCCCCATCATGGACAAAGGGCACGAGCCACTTATTCTTTTTCTGGTACCAATTAAATGCAAAATTTCTATATAATTCCATGCACGGGAAGAGAAAAAAAATAAGTAATTAAAACTAAAAGTACACTAATAAGTTACATGCTAGAGAAAATAAAATTCAATTTACAGCTCTGTAGAAATGTCCTCTTTTTCAGTGTACATTGTTCTGATCAATTTTACACACTGCACTTAGAAGGAAAGGTGTACTAAAATCTAGAATAGTTAGCCAAGCATCCTTTATTTTTTACATTTTGGGGCATATGATTAATAAGTAAATGAATGTAACTTTTTCCTATAAAGGTTAAGTAGTTCTTAAATATGACATTAAAGAAACCTAACCAGAAAAATTTCATAATTTGAGATACATTAGATTGAGGAATTCTATTCATCAAAAGATATTACTAAGAAAATAAAAATGTAAGCCAGAGATTATAAGAAGATATTTTTCTGTATGTATTTAGACTATCTAGAGAATTCAACGGAAGATAAACAAATTGAAATATGGGCAAAAGTGGGGAAAGGTACTACACAACACAGGATATTAAATAGCCAGCATGTCTGATGCATATAAAATATACATATAGCCAGCAGACAGACAGTTTATGATAGGATCCTCAGCTTCAATTGTCACTAGAAAAACCCAAATTCAGCTGATATATTTCTACAAATTCACCAAAATGGCAAATATTTAAAAATACGGTGCAATATGGACCCACACTACTGGTGGGAGTGTAAATGCAGAAAACCACTGGCTATGTTTACTACACATGCTCTCAAATTCAGCAGCACTATTCTGAGGAATATGTCCAAGAAAAATCTGTACATGTTTACACACACACACACGCACACACACAAATACGTTAAAAATAATTATGTGGTGGTATCAACATTAACTCTAAGCCAGAAACCCAAAAGTCTATTAGTAAGACAATGGTAACCACACGATGCTATATCCACGTGGACACAAACAGTGATGAGAATGGATTTGAGCAAAACACATCAATATGGCAAATTCTGCAAACAAGATGTTGACTTAAAGAAATCAAGCACAAAAATGAGCTTGCTGTGTCATCCCAATTTTTTGAGAAGTTAAAAAAAAAAAAGCATGAAAACAAAGCTATTTCCCCTGGTATCAGAAGCCACCATGTAGCTGTGCAACAAGGAAGAGACTGACTGGGCAGCCAGGAGGGCTCATTCCTGAGTTGGATTCTGTGCACATGTGTTGCTTAGTAGAATCCTTTGAGCTGTGCACATATTATTTACTGGCTTTCCAGTGTTTAGATCTTGCTTTACTTAAAATGAGTTCACTTTAGAAAGCAATTTAAACCTTGTTTAAAAAATAATATCTTTTGCTGTCAGCTATAAGCCAAGTTCTAAGGTGCTGATCCGTGGGACAAGATTCATGTCCTAACTTGATATTTCTGAATTATTTCTGAAAAGGTATATTGCTATTTCCACTTTGGACATGCCAAAGTACTCCTTTCCAATCAGTAAATTTTAATAACATCTACCTCAATGACGTACGTGTAGGCATTTGCTGAGAAATGTGAACCATGAACTATTACCTTCCCACAGTGTCAAGCTAATCAACAGAAAGTGGGGTGGTGGGGGAGAGAAATATCCTGGCACCTGCCATGCATTCTCTCCCATGATATTTACTTCAAAGTTTGATTTGAATTGATCTAAGCCTTATTAAATTGACTGGTACTAACTGAACAAGTGCAAAGAAGAAGGTGGGAGGAGGCAAAGTCTTACAAAGATATGTACCCCATTTCAGTAATTTCAAATCTACCATCTGTACGGACTCTTTTTTCTATATTTTGGCTATTTGAGTGAGGAAAACCATCTGCAGACAACAAACAGATTTAGTCTTGGAAGGGAAGCCTTTACAAATGAGTCCTTTAAATAGATTTGGACAGATTCCTATTATCCTGAAGGATCTCTCCCCCTACCCCAGACACTGTCTTTGTCCCTCTCTTCCTGCTTCTCGCCCTCCTTAAAAATCATTGAAACTCTTTAAATAATTACAAATCTGTACTCTTAAGTAAACAGTTTGCAAGCCCTCTCAGCATGTGGCCAGAGCAAAGAAAAACAGATAAACACGTCTTAAAAGCTCTATCGAAGTACAAAAACTCCTTAAATCTCTCTTGGGCATAAGAATCCTCAAGGACTTTCCCTCCTTTTTTTTCCCCACTTATCACTGTGGAGCTCATTTAAGTAAACTTTGCCAAATTTATCCAAAAATGTTAGAGTTTTGTCCATAGTCCAGGAACTTCTACCTTGTAGATAATAATTATCTTTAAAAATAATCAAGTAAAATACCATGCCCACTTTACTCTGCTTTTAAAATAATCTTTCATATTTTAATTGTGCAAATTTGAAAATGTATGAAAATCCCAATAGAAAGTGCAACAGGCAGAAAATGGTTGGAGTGAATGACTACATCGCTACAAAAAGAAAACTTTATTTTATGAATTATTTAGTACGTTTCACACATGTACTTGGTATGGGATTTAATTACTGCGCACTGCTTGGCTTCAGACTGAAAGAATCCTTAAGTTTAAAATGTTAACTAAATCTATACTTCGTATTTTTTATTTAATGAAAAAATAAAACCAAATTTCATGGCAAAGTAGCAAGAAAATAACAATAGTTAATACACTGTGTATCATTATCTTCAAAGTAATTATTCAGAAACAAAAAAGATTTCAAAGTAGAAAAACATAATAGCACAGAACTTTCTTTTCAATGAACTAAAAGACACTAGTAGTATAAATGAGATGAATTAGTATATGTATTAAAATATATTTGACTCTGCAGAATGGGTAATTTAGGGAAATTACCTACTTCCTATTTATCTATCCTCTGTTTCTCTCTCTCTGAAATGTATATTATATATGAAATCTATATGTATATATTTTTCTCATATAAGAGAAACCATGTGATATTTAAACTCGTGGGTCTGACTTATTTCACTTAACAGTATGTTCTCAAGTTACATCAATTTACCTAAAAATACCTGAAGTTTATCTGTCTTTATGGCTGGGTAGTACCCCATTGTGTATAAATACCACATTTTCCTTGTCTAGTCATCTATTTATGGGCATATATGCTTTTTCTAAAATCTAGCTACTATAAATTGTGCTTCTGTAAACATGGGTATGCTTGTGTCCCTGTAATACAATTTTAACTCTTCCGGGAAGATACCTTGAAAGGGGATAGCAGAGTAAAATGAAATTTCTATTTTTAGTTTTTTTGAACGATATCTACGCTGGTTTCCACAGTGGTTGAACTAGTTTACATTTCCACCAACAATTTAAAAGAGTTCCTTTGCCCCCACATCCTTACTTGTATTTGTTATTATTAGATATTTTGATGAGAGCTGTTCTTACTTGAGGAAGATGGTATCACAATGTAGTTTTAATTTGCGTTTCTCTAATGGCAACCAATGTGGAACTTTTTTTTCACATACAGTATTTATTGGCCATTTGCGCTTTTTCTTCTGAGAAGTGTCTATTCATATATATGAGTTGTTCATTTTTTGATTGGGTCTTTTATTTGGGGGAGTGTAATTTTATTAACTTCTTTATATGTTTTAAAAGTTAGTCCTCTGTCTAAGGAATAGATGGCAATTTTTTGTAACATTCTATAGGTTGTCTCTTCACTCTATTGCTTCTTTCTTTTTCTGTGCAGAAACTTCTAATTTGATACTATCTCATTTATTGATTCTTGGTATTTTTTTTCTTGTGCCATTGGAGTTCTGTTCAGAAAATCCTTGCCTACCCCTGTATCTTCAAGAATTATACCTATTTTATCTTCTAGCAGATTATTTTTGTTTTAATATCTATATTTTTAAAAATCTATTTTGACATTAGTTTTAACACTTGGTGAGATATATGAGTTTGGACTCAATCTTCTGCATGGAGATAACCAATTTTCCCACCACCACTTACTTAAGAGGCTATGTTTCCTCCAATGTGTATTTTTGGCCCATTTCGCAAAAATCAAATCTCTATGTGCCTGGAGTTGTTTCTGCATCTTCTGTTCTGTTCCTCTGATCCATATACCTGTTTCTGTGCTAGTACCATGCTGTTTTAATCACCGTCACTTTATGATGTAACCTCAAACCTAGGGTTGTAATGACACTTGTTTTGCTTTTGTTACCCAGGATTGCTTTTGCTATTCTGGGTCTCCTCTTCTGGTTCCACATAAACTTTAGGATTGTTTTCTCTAGATCTATGAGAAATGCCATTGGTATTTTGATTGGAATTGTATTAAATCTCTTTATCAGTTTGGGAGCTACAGCAATTTTGATTATATTGGTTTTGCTTATCCAGGAACGGAGGACATCTTTCCATTTTCTGGTGTCCTTCTTGATTTTCTTTTTTACAATGATGTAATTTTCATTATGGAAGTCTTTCACTTCCTCAGTTAGGTTAATAAATAAGAATTTAATTTTTTTGGATGCTATTGTGAATGGTACTGATTCCCTAATTTCTTTTTCAGTGAGTTCAATATTAGTGTATAAGAAGGCTATAGATTGTTCTATGTTTATTTTGTATCCATGTTGCTGAATTTGGTTATTAGTTTGAGAAGTATTGGCAGAGTTTTGTGGGTCTTGTTAGTAAAGGATCATGTCATCTGCAAACAACATTTTGACTTTATTGTTTCCTACACATATCTCCTTTATTTCTTGTCTGATTGCTCTGGCTAATGTTTTGAGGACAATGTTGAACAGGAGGAACTTCCTTGTCTTGTTCCTGATTTTAGAAGGGTGGCTTTCAGTTTTTCCCCATTTAATATGATGTTGGGCAGTAGGTTGGTCATAAATGGATTTTATCAGATTGAGATAAGGTGCTTTATACAAATTTTCTTTTGTGTTTTCATCATGAATGGATGTTGGATTCAGTCAAAGGTTTTTCTGCATCTATTGAGGTTATCATGTGATTTTTTTTCATGTTTCTGTTCATGTGATAAATTACATTTATTGATTTGCATATGTTGAACCATCCTGTGTTCCTGAGATGAAGCCAGCTTGGTCATGTATATGATCTTTTTGAGGATTTGGTCATGCTGTTTGTTATATCTTGATGAGGACTTTTGTATCCACGTTTAGAGACTTTGGTCTGTAGTTCTCTTTTTTTGGTTAGATCTTTGTCTGATTTTGGGTTTAGGATGTTAGTTTCTGAGAATGATTTTGGAAGTACTCTTTCCCTGTCAATTTCATTAAAAAGTTTGAGGAGTATTGGTGTTAGATCTTCCCTGAAGTTCTTGAAGAATTCAGCTGTGAATCCATCAGGTCCTGGGCTTTTCTCAGTTGGTGGTTTTACTTTTTATTATTATTACTGCTTCAATTTCATTCTCTGTCATTGGATTGTCCAAGACTTTTTAGTCTTCTTGGATCAGTTTTGGTAATTCATATGTATCTAGGAATCTCTCCATTTCTTCTGAGTTCTCCAATTGTTTTACATATGTGTTTGTAAAGTAGTTGCTAATAATTTTCTGGATTCCAGCAGTGTCTGTTATGATTTCATCTTTTTCATTTCTAACTGCATTGATTGTGTCTTTTCTTTGCTTTTTTGGGTAAGATTGGCTAAGCATTTGTCTGTTTTGTGTATTCTTTCAAAGATTCATTGATTCTTTATATTATGTTTTTAGTCTTCATTTCATCAATTCTGCTCCGAACTTTGTAATTTCCTTTTTTGTACAAACCCTAGATTTATATTGTTCTCGTTTTTGTAAGACCTTGAGATGCATCGTCAGGTTATTTATTTGGGCTCATTCTGTTTTTCTGATGTGGGCATTCACAGCTATAAACTTCCTTCATAGGACTGCTTGCACTGTGTCTCATAAATTCTGATATGCTGGTACCATTTGTTAGTTACCATATTTTGGCATTATCATTTAATTCTAGAAACTGTCTTACTTCTTCCTTAATTTCCTTTGTGACCCATTGATTATTCAAGACTATGTTGTTCTATTTCCATATGTTTGCATACTATATATGCTTTCTTTTGTTATTGATTTCTCATTTCATTGCACTGTGATCTGATAATATGCATCATAAAAGTAAATCCATTTATTTGAAGGTTTGGTTCAACTCTGGTATTTCTTTGTTGACATTTTTAGTTAATCTGTCTTTTTGTGATAGTGGAGTATTGAGGTACCTTGCTATAATTGTATTGATGTTTATCTGATCTTTTATGTCCATTAGTGTTTGTCTTATGAAGTTGGGTGCATCATAGTTTGGCACATGTATGTTTATAATTGTTATCTCTTCCTGTTGAATAGTTCTGTTAACCAATATGTAAAGTACTTCTTTACCTCCTTTGATCAGCTGTGGCTTGAATCCAATCTGTCTGAAAGTAGGATAGCTACTCACGCTTGTTGTGGGATTTTTGTTGCATGGAATATTGTTTTCAATACTTTGATTTTTAGTCTATGAATTTCTTTTGGTGTTAAATATATTTCTTGTATATAGCATACCACTGGGTTTTATTTCTTGACCAGTTCTGCTAATTTTTGTCTTTTGATTGGTGAGTTGAGTCCATTTCCATTGATAGCTATAAATCATAGATACTGATCTATTCCTGTAATTGTATTATTTATCTGTTGCTGTTTTGCTTTTTTCCCTCCCCTTCTACTTAAATCCTAGCCCTATTTTATGCATTCATTTTATTGGTCCTTTGGCATTGTTAGCTTCACTGTCTCCTTCTAGTATATCCTTGAGAATTTTTTAGAATGTTGGTTTGATGGTCATGAAATTCTTTAGGTTCTCTTTATCATTGAAGTATTTTATTTCTCCATCAATTTTGAAAAATAATTTTGCAGTATCTAACTGTCTGGGTTCAAAGTTGTTTACTTTTAGAGATTGAAACACTTCATCCATGCTCCCCTTCCCTGAAAGGTTTGTGTTGAGAAGTCTGTGCTAATTTTGATGCGTTTTCCTTTATAGGTGATTCACTGTTTTTCGCTAGCAATCTTTAAGATTCTGTTCTTGTGTTGCATTTATGGTATTTTATGTAGCGTGGAGTAGTTTTTTTTTTTCTGACTGTGGCTATTTGGGGTTCTATATGCTTCATGTATCTATATGTTAAATTCTTCTTCCATGTCTGGAAAGTTTTTTTTTTTTTCCCCACAGGGGGCCAGAGAGGAAAGACTCTAAGGCAAATTTTATTTCTTCAGTGAAAACTTATATAGGGCAGGGTAAGTGCAATACATGGTAATTCTTTAAACTAAACAGAACCAAATGGAATGTGTAGGTAATCTATCATTAAATCAGTGGGCCAGGTAGAAAGTTTTATGCTATTATTTTTGTTAACAGGTTTTTTTATGCTCTTTGTGCTGTCTTCCAATTTTCCATTAATTAATTCCAACTTCTCTTACATTAGTCTTGGGTCATCTAACACGGGTTGGATCCATTTTTCATGTTCTCTTGTTCTTAATTTATCTCTATTTAAATGATTATTGGCCACAGCCCTGTGCCCTACATTTTACACTCTGCCTTCATAGTGGTCACTTTTGCTACCCACATTTTTAATCACACTTTTGATCTCCTGAATTTCTGTTTAGAATATTTTTATGGACTGCCATTCTATTTTCTATGTTGGGCATTCATGCTTTGCACCTTTTTCTTTAGCTCAACTAGATTTATATTAGTGTCTTTTATAGATTTACTGATCATTTGTTTTATTCGGGACATTATGTGATTAGTTACATCTTCTTTAAATTTATCAAGAATCTTATGGAACTGTTTTACCTCCACTGTTATACCCTTTCAGAACTTTCTGCTGTGTGGCTTGTGATTTCCTTCCCCATATATCTCCCCAAGCCAGTTTTGGGGGACTTGGGAGTTTTTGGAGGTATTTCATAGCCTGTCTTTTCATGTTCCTATTTTTTTTGTCTATTTGTTTGTTTTGTGCTGGGTTTGTGGCTTCCTTGGCCCAGTGCCTTACATAGCTCCAGACAGTCCAGATTTTGGCATAGAGAGAAAACCAATGATGTCACCTTGGCTATGGTAGTTAAGCCAGCAACAACAATGGCATCAAATATCAACTAGATATTGATGAACCCTAAAGACCATGCAGGAGCTGCCCCTTAACTGAAATAAAGAAGTCTGTGATTTTAAGCCACTCATATATCGACCTACAGTAATTCAGACTAGCAATTTCTGCTGATTGTAGGCAGCAGTACAAGAGTTCAAGCATATCACTGGATTAAATGCCTTCTACTTCAGGGTCACTGACTCTGAAGTTTATACCCACAAAAACTGACTTTCTATCACAGAATACAGGCCCAGTGAACTTTCTGGCCTAATCCTGGGCCTCCCAGGGGATCCTAGGAGATCTGTGTTTAGTTCTTACCATCTCCAAGTTTGTCCTGGCTGGCTGTGGTGGGTTTGTAATACTTCAATTCTGTGGTGAAACTCTCCTCCTGAGTATTGGTCTCGGCTTCGATCAGGTCTGTCTTTTGGTTGTCATATCTGCTGCCCTGTGCTGTGCTGAACACAGGAGCAGAGCTGGCTAGGATTTAGGAGTCTGGCTGCTCTCCTTTCCTGCATGGGTCTTGTGAGGCCCAGACAGGCAGCAGCAATGGCGGGAGGCAGGGTGCACTGGTCCTCTGTCCTTCTGTTTCCCACGTGGGTTACACTGCGCCCTGGTAGGTGTTGGTATCAGTGGGAGGCCTGTACTTCACATATTTATCTTATGCTATACATGAATCAGTATCTTTGTAGACTTAAAGGAGAACCTTGGTTCATGAATTTAATTTGTTCTGTGATTTTGGAAAAGAAGGCCACACATTTGTGTTTGTGCGGGAAAGATGGCCCTGGTCATGTTTGTCACCTGATGTAGAGTTTGCAAATGAAAACAAAATTTTGCCAAATGCTTTTGTTTAGAAACCAAATTGTTAAAAAACAAAAGAGTTCTTGAACCAAGGCACCAATGTATTTGCATATAGAGCCAAAGTTAATAATGTGACTAGGATTAAAAATCAGTCTGTGAATCTGTCAGCCATCAGTTTGGCTGTCTGTAGCAGAAACAAAAGCAAAAGGAAAATAATACTCTGGCACAATGAATATCTTTCCTTTTTCACTAGACAACTAGTTTTCTTTGAAGACTTAAAAAGATGGCTTGTATCTGTTTTAGTTACTTTTCTCTCGTTGTTGGGACAGAACACCCGACACTCAAAGTTAGGGGAAGAAAGGTTTATTTAGCTCACAGTTTGTAGAGGTTTCAGTCTATAGTCTGCTGGGTCCGAGGCAGGATGGCACGGCAGAGGCAGGGCAGACTGGCATGGTGGACCGGCAGCAAAGTAAAGTAAAGAAATGCAAGGAATGTATGCAAATAAGCAATGCAAACAAGCAGCTAGTTAGCTTCTTCTTGTATCTTTTATCTAAGCTACCTGTCCTTAGGGCGGGTAGCACTCCCACCTTTAAATTTAGTTCCACATCCTTGATCCCAGCAGAACCATGCCAAACCGGTTAGTGGATTAATTTAGTAATCGCACACTCTAGATCCAGCTATCTCTTACCACATGAGGCTTTGAGGGGACATCTAGACACAAACCATAACAGTATCTTTTATATCCTGTTTTTTCATTCCTCAATTAGTATATTCCTCTAGCTTAACGAGATGATTTAGGAATGACAAAGTTGCTGTACATTTACTACTGAGCACCTTGAGAAGAGTACTACCTACATAAAAGCCATTATTATTTTTGGCAATTTTAGTGGATCCTTTTGGGGATGTGTAATGATTAATTTTCGTGAGGAACTCAGGATGTTCATGTCATCGGTCAAAAATGCTTCAGTGTAATAGGAGAGTTCCCTTAGAAACACTGCCACAGGAAATTGGTGCTATCTTCAGGGCTCTTTCCATTTTCTAAATTCAGGTAAAAAAATGACAGGATCCAAAAATTGGTTAAGACATTTACTACTGCTCCTTACATCAACGTTTCAACCCATGAATTATTCTTGGCCTCAATACTGTGATAGGAAGTCTTCTTTGAGGGTAAAGGGGAACAATAAATTCAAGAAGAATGTTCTTAGAAGATGCAGGGGACCTAGTACCATGGTAGATGTTAAGGCAGATGCCAAAGCAATGCCAAATGCAATCCTGTTTATTCTCAATTTAAAAATATGTAGGAATAGCTGGGGATTTAGCTCAGTGATTAGAGTGCTTGCCTTGCAAGCACAAGGGCCTGAGTTCGATCCCCGGCACCACAAAAAAAAAAAAAAATCTTAAGCTAAAAATATGTAGGAATAAAGGACAGATATATGTGAAGATAGTACATAAAGCAAAGCAAAAATAATCAAATGTCAAAATTATGTTTCAAATGTTTTGTGTCAGTGGAACATCTGGAAGGAGAAAGTTCAATGTAGATGAACGGTTTTAGAGTCAAGTTTTGGAAAATGATTATGGAACTAGAGCTACACCTATAAGACATAATAGAAGTTAGAAGTTGAAAGAAATGCAATTCTTGAAAAGTGACTTACATCTTCCTGACTCTCATTCTCTTTATGTTATTCACCCTGCATAAAAATACATATGTATGTATATATTTATATTTCTACATGTTCCCCTTTACCTTGCTCCCCTATCCCTATCTATTTAATTCTAAAGTAGATTTTGAATTTTAAGTACAAAACGTCATTTCTCCAGGAAGACCTTACCCGGTTCTACAGTAGGGATGTGACATCTGTCTGTTATCATATGCCTGTTATCACATATTGGATGAACACAGTTTATTTTATAACTGTGTTTTAGTGCTGATCTCCCTAGCATGAATGTATGCTATATGAATCAGGGATTGTGTTGATCACCGGTATATACTTTCTGTCTGGCGCTTGTCATTAATGAATGCGTAAATGAGACAACAAAAGTTAAATGATGTAGGTCACATGCAACATATCCAACACCACAATCACATTTCCAGGCTTCCGTCCAAATGTTCTGTCTGCTTCTGTGTGAGGCTTCACCTATATGCACACGGGGAAGAAGAAAGGGCGAGGTGAAGCAGAACATCTTCCAGAGGAGCTATTCTGGGAACTGTCCAAGGTTTGTGCTTTTTCGAGCACTTGGCATTTACACCCACGGATCGGCAGGCTGCAGGAAGTATGTTTTCTAGGATGCATTTAGCAGTTCGTCCTGTCTGTGAAGGTCAAACAGATTGCTTATCAGTCTTCTTAAATCGGACTCTGATTTTCATGGGAACACAATTCTCTCATTCTACTTGAACAGAAATCATGGCTGTAGATCTGTATTACAATTATTTAGAAAGCTCTCCACAACATATTCTTATAAGCATATTTGATGATGCTATTTTGTTTCACTTGAGAAAAAGACAATATATCTTGTGATACATTGTTCTGAAAAGAAATGAGCTTTTAAAAATAATAGAATTTATAAACATAAAAAAGTAGATCATTCAAGACTTGGAAATAACTCTTATAATAGTAAAGAACAACATGTGCTAAAATACAAGCTCAAATCAAACAGAAACTTCATTTTTCTTTCAGGTGGGTCTAAATTTTGCAAAAATATTTACCTTTTGTAGAAATATTTAGACATTCAAAGAGATGCAATAAATAGACAAAATCAGTGAAACAAAGAAGGAAATTTCAAGGGAAAGTTTCAAAAGCATAAAACTGTATGTAAAGAACCCAAACTTCCCATCTAAATATAGAAATGACGCATGAATGTGCAAACATGTTCAAAGACTTTCCACATCTTACACATTCCCCCCCACCTCTGTCTCTGTCTACATCTCAATCTCTATATTTACCTCTATCTCTTCTATTTCTATTCTCCAAAATTTGTCATCAATGGTAATAATTCATTTCACGGGGAAAATGCCATGTCAGTGTGTACAGAAGTTACAAGCAGAAAAAGAGCTGGGATTATAAGCCATTAACAAGGGGACTCCTATAACAGAACAAAAGAATTAAAAATGTCAAACTAAAAGGCTTTCTTTTTAAAATTGATAAAAAGTATTCACAACTCTCTTCTTATTTTGACTTACAAGTGTTAAAAGAACAACAAAAACAACCAGCAGCAACAAATACCCTACTCTGCACATAAAGTTAATCTGTCTGCAAGTAATGCAGCTCTCTTCTGAATTTGTAAGAATTTTTTTTTTTCAGGTGACATTATTTCCTGTCAAATGAACGAATTGGCATGCCAACGTATTGCTCACAACACTGCAGTGGTGTACATTGGTCTGGGGAAGAGCAAATGGGAGAAGTTAGGTAGCCTGGAGTTGAGGACTGGTGAGAGAGAGTATTGACAAAGTTCTTGGCAAATGTCCCAGTGAGCTGGTGTTACGGTTTATGTGTAAGTGTCCCTGCAAAGTCACATGCACTCATAGGCGGGGTACTGGGGAAGTGATTGGATCATGGGGGTGTGCTACTCACCAATGGATTAGTCCACTAATGAGTTTTTAGCAAAATGTGATGCTGGGAGGTAAAGCCTGGTAAGAGGAGGTAGGTCACACGGAGCATGGTCTGGAAGCATATATTTCCTTCCCTGTTCCCTTGAGCTCTTGCTCTTCCTGCCTGCCCTGCTGTGAGCGATTCTCTGCCATGCCACTCTGTCTTGCTGCCCTGCCTTGGAGCCAGCCAACTATGGGCAGACACCTGTACAAACTGTGAGCCAAAGTAAACCTTTTCTCCTTTAAGTTGCGAGTGTCAGGTACTTTGTCTCAGTGATAAGAAAGTAACTAAACTGGTATAAAACATGGTTTTGCTCAGGTCAGAACATAATGCGGTCAGCATTAAGGCTTGAATGAGTACTTGCCCTTTGGAAATCCAAGAGATGCTCTGAGATGCAATCATATACCCTGAGCAGACTGAATCGTGCATAGGCAATGCAGGCAAAGACACAGCACTGGTATTTTGCCTCACCGATGTGTGTGATGACAGCTAAATGTGTGCCTTTGACTGCAAGAATAGTTAGTGAATGCCTCACATTTCCCGAAGACTTGCCATACCCAAAGTGCAGAAACAAATGTGTTGCTGAACAGCAGTGCCAGATGCAGACCCAGGATATATTCACTGCACTCAGGTCAACGTTATTCATTCTCCAGAATTAAGACATTTAGCTGGAAAGGGACCTTACTGTTCTGTTTATTTATGTTTTCTCATGCCCAAATCCTATTGCATGCAATCAGTACAATTTTTAAAGAAGCCTATAACCAAAGCAAAGTATGAGAATCTGGCTCTTAAGAAAGCAGAAATAAGTATCCAGGCAGGAATGAAAGCATCCACTTGGTGTTTACAGGTATATAAAGAATTGTTTGCACATGTATTAGCCAAAATTCTTTTGGCAGAAATGAAAGTAGATGTTCTTTAGAGCAAGGGGAGAATTCACTGGTCTATCAAACACACAGAGGAGACAAAGACCGAAGAGCAGGGAAACAGGCTCAAGGAAAACCTCCTAAAGACCTTGACTCTGGACTCAGTGCCAGTGACACACACTCTCTCCTTCTGATTAGCATCTCTCGGCAGGCCCCTGCCATTTGTGTGATACTGGATTCCTTTGCATTGTGCAAAATTTGAACCTTGATTATGCTTAATTTTATGTTCCGTTGCTTGAGCCACCAAAATTTCAAGCTCGAAAAACACAGTCAGTTTGATCAGGTTCTTTCTCTTAGAATAGTCACTTGGGGTGACCCAGACAGAACATAGTCACTTTCATCGGACCTTTTGGTTAGAGTTGAGGGAGAAGCACTTTCTTAAAGAAGGTGTTGGAGGCGCCAAATAATAGCAACGCATTACACCACATATTTGCAAAGCAGGGTCCCTCCCTCAAGTCAATGTCCCTCATAAAATGATTCATGTGATGAGTGCTTTATATTAAAGGTCAACAAATGATTTCTTTTTCCTCCTGATGCTTTTCATTGAACAATGAGGACGACACAGCCCATGATGCTTCCTACTTTTGCCATTTTGTGAGAATTTTCAGTATTAAAATACACAGTCACTAATGAACTTACCTCAGCTTCATAGAATCTGTTTCTACTACTTTCCATAGACTTCATACTTTTTTCCCTCAGCAAAAAATGATTTCCTTTTTTGTGCCTTAAAAAACAAGACCCTTGAATTACTTTTGGACGCAGACGAATATGGTAAATAAAGAAGGAACCCATAACATTGCTCCCAGTGTTATTCCACTTGCTAAACAATCCCCTCTGGTGAATTCCACAGGCAATCAGCTGACTCTAAAATATTGGAAAAATTCTGTAGCAATAAAATACAAAAATAAAAAGAATACTTTTAGTCCGTATCTTAGTCTAATGGGATGCTATAGCAAAACACCATAGCTGGGGTAGCTTATAAGCAGCAGAATTGTACGCTCAGAGCCTGCAGCATGCAAAATCAGGTGCCAGCAGATTCCACATCTGGTGAGGGCAGCTTCTCACTGTCACCTTCCATGGCAGAGGGGAGAAGGTCCCCCCTGGGGGGGGGGGTGGAGCGTCCTCTTTTATAGGGACACAGATCCCATTCCAGAGGCCTCTGCCTAAACACATCCCAAAGCCCCCACCTCCTATACCAACAACACCTTGCATGTCAGGATTGTAACATATGAATTTTGAGGCCACAGGAACATTCAGACCATAACAATGGAGTAGGTAAATTTTATTATTCACACTGTAATTTGACTTGGAAATTTTAGGCTTTTATTATTTTTCATTACCGGTCCTTCATGAGCGTGCTACTTCCCTAATATCTCTTTCTTCATTTTTCAGTCTATGGGAATAATCACAATTTCTGAAGACTTTTAGGTATCTTCCCTCTAATTTTAATGTCAGGAGGAATTTACATATAACCTCCAACTCTTTTCCAATACAAAGGTAGAAACAATTTGCCTTTCAAAAGGAGATACTGTGCTTTGGTTGCCAGGGAAACAGCAGAGCAAGTAGAGGACAGCCACACAAGGTAAAAGCAATCAAGAGGGAAGTAGTAAGAGGACCTTCTGGCATGTGGAGATCCTCTCTGCTCCAGGTGCCTAACCGTGTTGTTGACTCTAAGACTGGCATGATTTACTGCTTCCCGACGCACTGCAATCATGACAAAAACATCCCTTCCTTTCAAATCTCAGTCCGCAGACTCGAACAGCAATGAATAGATTGAAATGAGTAGATTTTAAAGCAGGGGAAATATCTTCAGGTGCAGATTTCTTTCTTTTTTTTTTTTTTTAAAGGTCCCAGTGGCCCTTGAGAAAACGACTTTCAAGGCTGACTTTCTGGAAGGGATTGTCAAAGGTTTAGAGTGACTATTGCTTGCCATGAACACTAACAACATAGAAAATAAATTTATAAAGGAGGATGTGTTTAGCAGTTGACCTAAAGTATTATTTTTATATTGATCATTATATGCTTTGATTTTGAAATAGAGATACTTCTAGAGTGTAATTCTAGAAAACAAATCAAATTTATGTTTTAAAATGACTTAAATAAGTTTTTAAAATCTCGATTGTGAGGGCTTCAGTTTCTGCTGAACGCAACACCGATCTTCACACTTCGCAGTTTAGAGTAAGAGTCAGACTTGCACCGAGGCGACAGAAGGAAAGATGTCGTCGGTGCTGCTCTGGAGTCTAAGTCCTAAGAAATCACCCTTCTAAGAATTTGGACCAAAACCAATCTTAAATAAATAACTAAATCATCATTAGACATAATCTAAAATATTTAACCAAAATAGCCTTTGAACTACAATTGGGCAAGCTAAATAATCCATGTAAAGCAATTCTGCTTTCCATTTCAAGGAGACTATTCACATTCCAACTCACAAAATTACTCATTTTCAGTGTTATATGAGGCAAATGTACAGAGATTAGGTGAAGACCAGAGAAGCACCTGATGTTGCTGGTTTATGCGTCTCCTGAGCACCTAGCAAAATACGTACTTCCTTCATGTCCTGGTAACATGAAAATGGGAAATTAGAAGAGGGCGAGAAAGAAGAGAGGAATTAAATAAGAAAGGGGGGAAAGAAGAAAAGATGAAAAATTAAGAGACATAAAGACTAAGGATGAAAGGAAATAAAGAAGAAAAGAAGGTGCAAAGGATTTTAAAAGACATGCTTTTTAAGGCCTTCGATAGCACTTGCTTTTTCTCTCAGTATCTACATTCTGCTTAATGATACTAAATCGGCTCAGCTCTGACATACGCCATCTTGCAATTTGTTGTGCAATTCTACAGGATGCAGCTGCAAGGAGTCCTGAGCACTGATAAGGAATATGTTTTTGTCTGTGTCAGTGGGGTTTTATGAAGGGTGGGGAAAGAGCTTCAGTTTAAATATGTGAAGTCCTTATTACTCTTTAGAGCCATTGACTTGACTCTTGCTAGAAACACAAATCAAGTTAATATAAAAGAGTACACAGCAGTTTGAACTGAACTGTGCTTTAAACTCTCCAGCTTTCTGAGGCAGAGAGAAGATACCATGTCAGGAGGTGGCCTGATACACCCTCCTATCGCGGTGTCACTGGCCACAGAGCAGAGCTCTAATGCAAAGGAGGATCTGCACATTGCCCTACATCCTACATGGATAGGGAAAGTTATTTTTAAATGTTCATTCTTCAAAAAGAAAAACCTCTTTCCTTATAATATAGGTAAATCTTTAAAAAATATTAAGGACGAATAAGTAAGTCCTGCCCCTACCATCAAAGATCTAACCCTGTGGTGAGATGAGAGGAGACTAAACTCTACTGAACACTGATTATAAATCAAACACGGTGCTAAGATCAGATACAGTTCCCGCTTTCACAGAGACTGGATCTCATAAGGAAAGAAAGTCACGAACTAAGGGTGGACACAACTATGACAAATGTATGGTTAAGAAATAGACTGACCGTGGACCAAACTCAACTTGTTAGCTAAATTGTACAGCACACAATTTAAGAATGGTTTTGGAAATTTTAAATAGTTCTACTTTAAATAGTTATATTTAAAATTTTGCTTATTGGCTCACAAGTGTACTTAATTTGGCTTATTGGTTGACAAAACCTAAAATATTTTATCTCTAGTCTCCTATAGGAAAGTTTGTACAGTCTTTTCTTTATCATGGGATTTGCCCTAATTATGGTAGTTAATATTACAGACTATTAAGCTATAAATGGTCTGAAATGAGCACATTTTATTAATGTGTTTTGTGTCAAAAATTTAACTACATAGACTCAAAATTGGCGTGAAAAAAAGATTATGTTAAGCTGCGTTGCATATGCAACCAAGTAGAGGACTGAATGGTGTGTTTGCCTCTTGCTTCAAGTAATGGGATTTTGGATGTCCGTCTTTTCCATGTGTCTATTGCAGGGACTATTTTCATGCAAAAAAAGCGCTTTCCATAAGAATTGTCTTGGACTGTACAATGGGACAGAGTTCAATTTGAAATAAGTTTTGAAATCATAGTAAGAGGGAAAATAAAATTACTGACTTTCCTGATACAGAATAAAAAGCTCACAATGTACTTGAGAGTTGGAACAAGGGATGAAAAAATTTTGAGTAATCCCTACCTAAACATACTACGTGACAGCAGCAGAAGTGGTGGAGTACAAAATCAGGAAACTGGGTGTGCCAAGAAATACATTTGTTACTTTCTTGTATTTCTTCTAACTTAAAATCCCGCATTTCTCCGTGTGAACTGAGTTGTATTATAAGGAATATAAATCACTAAAATAAGAAAGAACAAAAACAAATAGATTATCACTGAGGACGCACAGAACGTGTCTTTTCAAGTCACCTAAACAAGTAAAAATTGTTATTTTCTGAGATGTTTATTGGTATCAATTTCAGTTTCTTGGATCACCAGGTTTAGGAAGATTCTTTTCGATATTTTCCCTGCTTGGGAGGTAAGCACACTGATCCAGCCTGGGTGGGTGGGGAGTGATGTACATTTGAAATCAGTTCTGGACTGTAACCTCATGACAGGAAAGAACTTTACTGTCATCATCTGTGCTGCTCCTGTGAAAGTGGTAACAGGTCCGTAACAATTGGTAGACACTGGCCTTTCTGAACCAAATAAATGAAATGGTGAATGAAATGGATTGCCTTCCAACCAGTGTATAGGCCTGTATGCTCACATTTTCATTCTAAACTTTTCCATTACTTTACCTTAAACTCTTACTATCTTGATTATTTTGAAAATTAAATTTCTTCTCTTGACTACTTTTAAATTGTTTTTGTTAGCTACTTATAATCCTCATTTGACACAAAGGAAATGAATTAATGAGTAAACAGAAAGATTACAGCATATCCTCTTTATCCCTAAATGTATTATCACTTAGAAATTACAAGAGCAAGAGAGAAAGAACGCGAGTTGCATAATACCTAGAATGGATGTATTTTCTAATACATCATATATTTCTAATAGTGAAAATTTCCAAGTTCAACTTAGGAATCCCAAAGTCAAGCACTTCGTTCATCTCTGGTCACGTACATCTGTCATTCTTTCTCTGTTTTGTGCATCATTCTGCCCAAGGAAATGAAAGAGGAGGCCCAGGAGGATGGGCATCTGGGGGCTTTAAGAGATTTGAACTGGACTGTAAGCTTCAGTGAATAGCTCCCTGGAGCTGCAGAAGTGAACGGGTTGAGACTTTGGGGCTGACTGCTCGTCTCAGCGGACAATGTCACGTTTACATAGTGTTTGCTATAGTACAGGTACTAAGAAAAACTATTTTAAAAGCTGCCAAATATTTCTAGTTCACCTCGAGTCTGCAAATAAGCACATTTACTCTTTTTGAAACTTTTCACTCTTTACTGAAAACCTCAGTTTAGATCACTAGATAGATGATATTCTCAACATCATCTCTAAGTAAGTAAAATATGACATTTCCTGTTCATAAAATAATTTAAAAAATTTTCTTAAAGAAAAGTCAGGACTTTGGCTGGTGTTAGTAGGCTCATGGGGTAACAAAAAATAGTTGACATAGTGGAGGCCAGTGTGTGACCATTTTGGAAACCACACATTTTGTATTGATAGAAGTGGAACTTCAAAGTTGTGTTCTGGTTAACCAAACAATAATTCAAAGTAAAGTTACTTTAGTTTTTGTGGCTTGTTCATTTGAATGAATATTTTACCTGTTAGTATAGTTGGGGCTCACAATGGGTTTTGTGCGTGTGTGGTGGGGAGTTGTGGATAAAATAAGGTTAGAAAGCTAAGTTTTCCGTTGTGTCTCTGGATAGAAATATTTTAAATGAAGAATATGGGTCTTCTCTGATAGAAGTGAAACATAAAATGAATCTTGGATAACTATTCCCCTATTACCTAAAGAATAAAAATGATCTATGTGGTTACTCATGAAGGGCTACTATTGTATATAGTTTCGTAGTTTTTAATTGCTTTTTAGCTTATATTATTTGAAAAAGTTGATACTGAGGGGTCAAGTTGGAGCACCCCAAACCATAAAAAATCCTCGGTAACATTTTTTAAATTCCACAGAAGTATCAGTGTGCTACTGTTTGGCTTGGGATTCCAGAAAACATCTTTTAAAAAATACAGTTCATTCAGCAGTTAATAACAAAGAAGTTTTCAGTGTATTAGACAATAGCATTTATGGGCAGATTTTTTTATTTTTTATTTTTCCATTAACAGAGGATCATAGAATTGCCACACACTGCAATTTCCAACTTTCAACAAACGATCAAAACACATGGATCACTCACTTAAGGGGTCTTAGGAAAAAACAAGGCGGGAGAACGAGGGAATAGACAGAACACTGTGAAATCAAAAGATCACATTTCCCTGTAAACTCTGATTTTACACCTAGCTTTTCAATTGTTTTAAAATGTTTATGTTTCTTGGCTGATGATCACTTGATAAGATCACACAGGTAAAATAACACTTCTTGTTTCTCAGGCATAATTAAACCCAACAAAAAGCAATATTTGAATCAGAGCAGATTAATACACAATGGATAATCATGTGCACGGACTTCTGTCTCCCAGCATAGCAAACCTAATGAAATCTTAGGGGACAGCGTCTCTGCATCCTTTGTGCCAGTCAAGCCCACGCGCCTGATAAACTTCTAGCACTCAGTAGGTCGCGGAATGTTATTCAGCTATTTGTCTCCCCCATACACACTTCCCATACTTATCTTTCTGTTTTGAACATTCCCCCCATATTAATAAGATAATGGCAGCATTTAATTGTGTTGTTAAGTGCAAATGATTTTAATTATTCTTCTAGAATAATATAAACACATACACAGAGAAACCTCATTGTGAAATTTTTATTTGAATTGTTTGGTATAATAATGAAATAAAGGTTGTTTCCATACAACTCAGCAATGGATTTTATTAGTTCATTACGAACATAAACTCAATTTACTGGAACCAACTTACTATTTATTCAAATTAAAGGATTTATCCTGGCTCTAACTCGAGAGTCATTGGCTCTATTTATTTGAGGTCATTTCAATTAATACAATGAAACATGTTTGACAAAGCTAAACTACAAGTACTACTTTTTGCAGTTGAAATTAGCTCTGCTTCATTCTTACCCCTCCTTCTTATTCATTAAAAATTATAAAATACGGTTGGTTTTAATTGTTTTAATCATTGGTTTGTCAACATCATTAATAAGTTTTGCATTTTCTTAAACACATGTACTTGAACCAATTCATGCAGATTTTGACTCAACATGTTGTGAAAGGTCTTGGAAATCTGGAGGACTCGACCTCTGTAGACAGCTCAGAATTACCTGAAGCTAACATCTGAGGAAGGCTTATTTATATGAATATAAAGTCATCAATTACATGCCTAAACCCTTCTCTCCATGTCCAAGCTAAATGATAGACGTAACTCTTAATAGTGTCTCTGAAGACAAAATCATTAATAACAATGATATGAAGAGCTTTTGGTGTTCCTAATTATTTTTGGAGTGAATAGTCCTTGGAATCACGTTTCCAAAATGAAATACAGCAAATTGTTTGAGCCTGTGCTTAAAAAAAGGGACCAAGAGATGGAAGAAGAGGGGAGGGAACGAGGGGAAGCTGTCATAAAAAGAATTAAAATGTGTTATGTACATGTACTAACTCTACACAGTGAGCAGCATCACTATGTACTGCAAACACATACTAATAAAAATTAAAAAAAAATATACCATTAGCCAGTAGGATTTTATCAAATTTAGAAGATTCTGTACAGCGAAAGAAACAATCAACAGGAAACAAGAGAGTGAAGAGATAACCTGCAAAATAGGAGCAAGTATTTGCTAACTACTCATCTGACAGAGAATTAATACCCAGACTATACAAGAAACTAAGACATTTGGAGGGGAGACTTGCTGGACTCCGAAGTGGCAGACCCTGGAAGGAAATCACTCAGTCAAAAATACAGAGATTTTTTTTCTGTTTTTAGATTCATTTTCTTTCTTTCCTTTTTTCTCTTTCCTCTTTGGGGTTTGAGGAATTTTCTTTCACCCTTTTTTTTTCATTCTTCTTTTTAAAACTTTTTCTTATTTTTTCTGTTTTATATTCTCCATATTATTTATTCTCTACATTATTTCTTTTTCCTCTCTTTTTTCTTTTATCCCCTTTTTCGCATTCCTTTTTTATTACCTTTATCTAATTCTATAATTATCCTTCTGCTCCTTAATAAGATCTTTTGCTTCACTTTTCTCTCCTCCTTCTCATCTCCTGTTTTTTAATTTTTCAAATTTTTCTTCTTGCATTTTCCCAATCCCAACCCTCATGTCTTTAATAGTACAAACCTTAACTTTGTAATTATGATATATGCACTAAGACAAACCACGTAATGACATATAGTAAATAGCTACTAAGTAGGATAACTACTACCTTTAGATTTTAAGGCTTTAGGTAGTGAATTCTGTGTTACTACTATCGAGTTATTTTCTGTTATTAGCGAAGGTGATGTATGGGGTTGTACGTTATTGGTTTTTATGGTATGTCAAAAACCAGTTGTCTTGGATCGCTTTCCTATTGCTGATTTACTTGATATTGCCAGGGTTGTTGCTATTAGCAGGTTTTCTCTGAATGCGGATACCCAGATTACCTTTGCACTATTAACCACGCTGTGGCCCCTTCCTGGAGGACTGGGTGCTGGGACGGTTACACTGCTCTCCTCCTCCCAAATTAACAGAGACGGTCAAAACTTGGGACAGGGCAAAGGGCTGTAGTTACCATGCTCCAGGTGCAGCACTGAGAAGCAGACAAACTAAGGAGATCTCCATGTTAGCAACGAAGACTTTCCACTGTCGGCAACCACAAACCTAACCACAAATCAAAGCAAAAGAAGAAACTTTAGAAACTCAAATAGGAGTTAGAGGAGTTAGAGGTCGGAAGTAGAGCTCATGCTCAGCATGCACTAGGGCACTGGCTTCAATCTGCAGAATCAAACAAACAAAGCACCTCCAGTGATATAATTATGAAAAGGGCAAATGTTCTGAATGGATATTTTTCAAATGAAGGATAGAAAAGGCAACAGGCACATAAAAAAGTGCTGAGCATGACTATTCGTCAGTGAAATGCAAATCGAAACCACTAGGAGATTTCATCTCACATTAGCCAGAATGGCCACTATTAGAAAAGCAGGAAATAACAAATGCTAGTGAAGATGCAGAGTAAAAGGAACCCTTCCATTGCTGGTGGGATGTAAACCAGTTACAACCATTTTGTGAGAATAGTTTAGAGCTTTATCAAAAAAATTAAATAAAAATAGCCTTACCATATGATCAGGCTACTCCATTTCTGAGTATGTATCCAAAGTAAATGAAATTGGCACATCATAGAGGTAGCTGCACTCCCATGTCTACTGTAGCATTGTTCACAACAGCCAAGCTATGGAGTCAAGCTAGTATCCATCAATGGATAAAGAAAATATGGCGTATACACACAATGAAATATTACTCTCCCATAAAAAAGAATGAAATCCTCTTATTTGCAGCAAAATGGATGGAACTAGAGGATATTGTGTTCTTTCAAACAAGACAGACAGAGGAAAATAAATAGTA